>JAXIVD010000944.1:0-35000 GCA_036785275.1 Cancer borealis | reverse complement strand
TTGTGGCCCAACTTTGCCAGATGCATTTTTCCTTCCTTTACAGTCCAGAGTGTACTTATAGCCATACTGTGTGATCCTCAAACATGTCCCCTCACATAGTATAGAGTATTTTTAGTGCGTGTGGATCGAGGATGTTATAGCTTGCCGTTATATCTGTAGATGAGTGGATGCGTATATAAGGGAAGCGTATGAACTGATGGAAGGCAGGTATTATAATGTTGGTTCGATAGGAAACAATGATTAAGAAGTAAGTAGTCTGGAAAAATGGTATTTTCCCCCAGCACCTTGACACAGGAACAAACTTTGAAAGTCCGAAATCAAAATTCTGTACTCTGAATAGTTTTTGAAGTTACAATACTAACGGAAAAAACAAATGTACGATCGAAAAAGCTTGTAGCCTATTGTCATGATTATTAATGGGGCATTGAAACTGCATTTTAGATAAATGATTACGCAGTCTTGGAGAGGGTATCCACAAGAAGAGAAGGGTTTTTCTCGGAAAGGGAAATTTGATAGCACAAGATAATGGACCTTTCAATAAGTATTATTTTGGAGGCAGGTAAACTCACACAAAGATTTGGGATGCACGGCTCACTGAATAAATACATATTTCCAAGTTGCACATCAAATGTCATTGTCAATGGATTGTCAGCAAATTTGTTAAAGATATACTGTATGAGTATGCAAGTCGAGGAACTTTATTATCCCTTTTTATGTCTCGTGTAAGATTTTTGCCGGAGAATGAGTATGATTCCTAATTGGAACACGGTGTAGCCTATTGTGGCGATTTCAGTTTGTTCCTTAATTAATGTGACTAAAGATCATGAACTCGACACATCGATAGACAATCCATGACCTATAAGGTGTGTTTGAAAGAACTCTTTACAAGATCATTTAGTCCACAATGATAATGTTGTCACGACTCTAACTTAATAGATATGTCTAGGGGTATCTAAGAGCCAGTGACAACTTATATTTACATTTATTATATTACAGAAACCCCCGAGTACTTAATTATTTACAAAATGTGTGTCCGTCACAGTAATATTCACAGCTGGGGTGAATTACCAAACAATATTTGTACCACGTGGACTCCTCTTGCCCTCTAATACCAGTCAAACTAAACACCAACCAATATACACTTCCTACAATCTCCAACCCAATCCTACTCCAACCACTGTGTACCAAACACTTCTATCTCCAACCAGAACACGTAGCTTAAAGCGTTTACATGTGTCGCCAAACTTCGTTTGTTTTCACGAACACGATTTTAAGGAGAAATGTCTTGGTTGGTGTTGCCACAATTTTCCTCATATATTTCAATCTTAATGCTTGTTTTTAGTTTTCTTTTATATTAAAAACGACATATATTATATACATATTTTAAATTATAAGCACTGAAATGATCTCAAACATCTTAATTTCTTCAGATTTATTCGAAATAGATATCATGGTTTCTCCGTATATTTCGCACCGTTTCCATCCTTGACTCCACCTAAGGTAGAAGCCAACATCTCGCTATGTAGTACAAATTCCCTTATATATTACAATCATTATGCTTGTTTGTGGATTTCTGTTATATTAAAAACCACATTAATAATGTAAATGTTATGTATTTCAACAACTGTCATGATCTCAAACATCTTACTTTCATCTTATTTATTCGAAATGTATATCCTGCTGATTCTGTATTGAAACTACAGCACCCTCCACACTCGTCCTAAGCCCAGTGCCCACAACATGTCCATCTATCGTCGTATTCAGATCACCTTACCAGTAGCAGCAAGATGTGTGTGTGTGTGTGTGTGTGTGTGTGTGTGTGTGTGTGTGTGTGTGTGTGTGTGTGTGTGTATGAGTGAGTGTGTGTGTGTGTGTGTGTGTGTATGAGAGTGTGTGTGTGTGGTGTATGAGAGTGTGTGTGTGTGTATGAGAGTGTGTGTGTATGAGAGTGTGTGTGTGTGTGTATGAGAGAGTGTGTGTGTATGAGTGTGTGTGTGTGTGTGTGAGCACTGGATGGCTAGACTTGTGCTGCCTGGTAGCGAGCAGGCCTTAGGACTAAGGAGTGAAGTGACGCGGGCCCGGCCTGGCGTCCTCGGGCCTTCGTATCTGGAGTGCGGGCTCGCTCCAATGAAATGTTTGTGTTCGGAACTGGATCTGTCTTCAGTGTCTAAATTTTCTTTGACTTACATATTTTTGTGCAATATACAAACATCTTATTTCTTACTTTAATTTGATGAAAATAATTGTAAACAATATGATATGCTTTTTACTTATTATTAGGAAAAAGGGAACAATTGTAAGTCGAAGCTACAACCACAAAATGCATTGAAACATCAACACCCACACAGGTTTGATTGTCACATCTTGTTATTTTCTACATTTCTCTAATATATTACAAGCTTTTTGCTTGTCTTTGGCGTTCTTCTATATTATAAACAATATATATATAATATAAATCTTATGTAGACGATCAACTATAATGGTGTCAAACATCTTACTTTCCTCTGATTTATTTAAAATATATACCCAGATTCTTTCTCATGAAAACACACACATCCGCTTCGCTCCACCCATGTAGAGGGCCCACATTCGTTATTTTCAACACTTCCCTAATAAATTTCAAGCTTTATGCTTGTTTTTGGTTAGCTTTTATATAAAAAACAACATATATATTATAAATCTTATTTATTTCTACAACTGTTATGGTCTTGAACGTCTTACTTTCGTCTTATTTAATCGAAATATTATCTCGCTCAGTGTCTACACAGATGAAGTTCTGAAGTTTGATAAGCTGTGATTGGTTACATGACAAGAGGCAAAACACTGGCAAACACAGAAATTCGTATATTGAAAGTGTTTGCGATATGTTGGTCAGAATTTGCCTAGTCATTGCATCTTGGCAAGTGGCCTTGACATTACATGTAAACGCCTTTAGTCTCACCACGTGGGTCTCCCACCACGTCTCCGGACCAATGGTCCTCGCCAACCACATCTCTTCCGCCTCTGGCCAAGAGAGAGAGCGTGACCCCGCTCGCCACCCTATATATACAACTCCTCCCCTTTGTGACCCAGTATGCCCTGACACAAACGTATCCTTCCGCGCCTCCGCGGACTTCATCTCACATCTCTACCCAACATTTCCTCCCCCGATCAATTAGGTATACATGTATCACTTATCTTACTTACTATATATATATATATATATATATATATATATATATATATATATATATATATATATATATATATATATATATATATATATATATATATATATATATATATATATATAACTTAACCTACATAATGACTAATGTTCCCAACAAACCCCTACTAACATAATACAACTTAATCTATACTTATTTACTACATGGCATCCTGGCTCCAACCTCCTGCCCGCCTCGGACAGATGCTAATATAGGCCTAAAAATGCGGGATCCGCCATCTTCCCATTGTCTTCCAGCCAAGGATGCACATGTTACACTTAATACATTGTTAATAATTACACATCACTACAATGTTCAAACTTTTGTTACGGCATCCCCCTTTTTCACTCCCTAAGGCAGGGTGTCGCAACACAGGTTACCTCTCCTTACCTGAGATAACGCCCTCCTTGTGATCCGTGTAGCTTGGATTGGCAGGACGGAAAAAGGGTTTAAATCACACACAGACAACAACACTTCTCCTTTCTTAGTATATTTACAAACACTTTCAGGGTATAACACAACAGTACAGCCTCAGGGTACAGAGCTCCCCACAAGAGGTTCACCCAGAACACACAGCCTCCACACAGCCATGCACTCCCTTAGCGAAGGCAAGGCCTAAGGAAGCCAGGATGCCATTTCTCCGGTCACCCTGTCCACTTTCCTCCAAGGTGCTGCCTCTCACGCGTCCAGGATGCACACAACAACCTCCACACAGCCAGTCAGTTCGCTAAGGGAGTGCATGGCTGTGTGGAGGCTGTGTGTTCTGGGTGAACCTCTTGTGGGGAGCTCTGTACCCTGAGGCTGTACTGTTGTGTTATACCCTGAAAGTGTTTGTAAATATACTAAGAAAGGAGAAGTGTTGTTGTCTGTGTGTGATTTAAACCCTTAGCGAGGGCAGGGCCTAAGGAAGCCAGGATGCCATTTTTTCGGCCACCCTGTCCACTTCCCCCCAAGGTCCTGCCCTTCACGCGCCCAGGATCGGCCTTTCACTGTTGTGTCCCTCTGTCTGTTGTCTCTCTCTCTTGGCCTCCTCCTTCCTTCTCCTAATGCTTTACAGACTCTTATATAACCTCGGCTGGCCTCTGATAGGCTACCCTTGCTCCTTCCCTCCTTCCAACAACCAACCACATCTCCCAAACACACCCCACCATGACTGCGCATGGCTGAAACACACAAATACGTAGGTCACCTTATCTTGACACCTGTCAACGCTCACACGGACCCCTACATCCCCAGGGAGGCCAGGTGACGCTGCCGCTCTCTGCCTCCACACAAATACATTTCATACTACAATAACTGCACCGCCACAACATTGTATTTACATGCTAAATGCGTCGCCGCAACACTATAAAAAATTCTTCCATTCTGAAAAGGACGAGTATGTAGTACTACATGTGGTCTTAAGTACAAATTTGCTCGTTTGCATAATTCCATTGACTGCAGATCTCGCTTCCTTTATTTGCAATGTGTTCCCCTATTGATTACTATGCTAAATGATGTTTTGTTCTCTTTATTTAGTTAAAGTTACTAAGTTTGCTCTGCACAATAGGTACTCTCAAATGGGTTCCGGACCAAAGTTCGTATAGAAAATCTTCGTATGGCAATAATTCGTAAGATAAAGTTCGTTTGCCTAAAGTACGTCAGGATAAAGTACGTAGGGTATAAAGTTCATGTAAAAAGTTCGTAATGGAAAAATTTCGTAATGGAAAAAAATCGTAAGGTTAAATGTTCGTCGTGCCAATGTTCGCTAGAAAAATGTTCGTACGCGTAAAAGTTCGTATGGAAAAAGTTCGTAAGCAAATGTTCGTAAGCAAAACGTTCGTATGCAAATGTTCGTCAAGGATAAGGTTCGTCTGACAAAAATACGTAAGTAAAAGTTCGTACGCTAAAGTTCGTATACAGATGTTCGTATGGTATAAAATACTTATGTAAAATATTCGTAGGCGGTGGTGGTGGTGGTGATGCTGGTTGTCATCAGGGTCGGCTCTCAGCGACACCCCACCATTTCTCATGGATTTCGGACAACAGTTCGTATAGAAAATCTTCGTATAGCAACTATCCATAGCAACCTATTACCATACAAACATGCTTATGAACTCATGAGAAATGGTGGGGTGTCGCTGAGAGCCGACCCTGATGAGAATGTGTGTGTGTGTGTGTGTGTGTGTGTGTGTGTGTGTGTGTGTGTGTGTGTGTGTGTGTTAAGGTGATGGTTGTGATGGTGGTGTAATTGTAGTAGTAGTAGTAGTAGTAGTAGTAGTAGTAGTAGTAGTAGCATATGGAGAGTAGTAGTAATAGTAGTATATGGAGAGTAGTAGTAATAGTAGTATATGGAGAGTAGTACTAGTAGTAGTAGTAGTAGTAGTAGTAGTAGTAGTAGTAGTAGTAAGTAGTAGTAGTAGTAATAGTAGTAGTAATAGTAGTAATAGTAGTAGTAGTAGTAGTAGAAGTATATGGAGAATAGTAGTAGCAGTATTAGTATTTATAGTAATACACACAGACGCGCGCGTTTGTGTGTATTATTACTACTACTGCTATTATTACTGTACTACAATTACACTCACGAACTCGACCACCATCACCACCACCACCACCACAATTCTCTCTCTCTCTCTCTCTCTCTCTCTCTCTCTCTCTCTCTCTCTCTCTCTCTCTCTCTCTCTCTCTCTCTCGCTCTCGCTCTCGCTCTTGCTAGCTCTTGCTCTCTCTCTCTCTCTCTCTCTCTCTCTCTCTCTCTCTCTCTCTCTCTCTCTCTCTCTCTCTCTCTCTCTCTCTCTCTCTCTCTCTCTCTCTAATCCATTATTTAATTTAATGACATGCATTCACATTAATGAGTACTATTACTACAATAAGCGTCTTGGAGAAAATGTTTCACAGCTGGCAACACGTTTAGCGATTCTGACAATCGGTGATTGGCTGTCAGACCACGATGAGAGCGGGGCGGAGGAGTACGTGCAAAAATGTGTCACAGAATGGGAAAAAACGCGTACAGGATCCGTACAATATCCGTATTCGTACTTGTCTATCTTGTTTTTAGTGTCGTTGCCGTTGGCATCGTCAGAGGTAGCGCGTTTCACGTGGGCGAAGGTGGCTGCTGTAAGTCGCCTGAGACCGTTTAGTATAGTTGTTTCAAGATGGAGGTGGTGTCGGGATGTATGCGGTCCCGGATTGCCCACGAAGGATTTTTCTATGTGACAGATTATGTGAGGGAAGACAAGATCTACATGAAGTGCAGTGTGGCGAAGAGCATGTGTTGTAAAGGCCGCGGAATTTGGACTGCTGAGGGCTTCGTGAAAACCGCGGAGCATAGCCACGCACCAAATCAGTCTGATATTGAGCGTGCAAAAGCACGCGCTGTGATGAAAGAAAGAGCTGAGGGGACCGTGGAACCAGTGCATGCAGTGAGGGATGCGGCTGAAAGGGACATGAGCTTGGCTGCCAGGGCTGACATGCCACGGGAAGGTGACATTAATCGCAGCATCAGACGCTACCGCAAGCGAGCAAGGCAAGCTCCTGCTGAGCCGGCGACCATCGATGATCTCGGCATACCACCGGAGCTTGGTCTGACCCAAGAGTCGCGGAGCCTGCCTGCGAGACGCTTCTTGTTGTATGACAGCAGCGATGACGAGGCCTACAATGACAAAAGGATATTACTGTACAGCAGTGACTGGTGCTGCAGAATCTGGCATACAATCTTCACTGGGCAGCTGATGGCACGTTCAAGATCTCTCCAGTACTCTTCCAGCAGCTGTATACAATACACACCACCGTCCTGGGCATAACAGTGCCTTGTGCATATGCACTGCTGCAAGACAAGAGCGCACACACCTACAGGCAGGTAGGTTCAGGCACATATTCAAGCTCGATAAAGTTAGATTAGAAAAAGGAAATAGGAAGAATTTGGTTCTCAATCAGGGTGGTAGATGACTGGAATAGATTCAGTAATCAGGTTGCTAGTGCAGTCAATAGTGAGCTTTTAAAGAAGATTAGGCAAATTTATGGATAAAGACGATAGGTATGTACGCATGTTTTATACAGGGATTGCCTTGTGTGGGCCTGCGGGCTTCTTGCAGCTTCCCTTATGTTCTTTTGTTCTTAGGTGCTGAGCAAAGTGCGCGCAGCCATACATGAGAGTCACCCAGACGCCCCGAGCCTCGGTGGCACCGTGATAACTGATCTCGAACGAACGGCTATGAACGCGTTCCAAGAAGTCTTCCCCTAAAAGCTGCAGTCCACCTGCTTTTTTCACCTCGCCCAGAACGTCTGGAGAAAGGTGCAGAACGTCGGACTTCAGCATCGATACGCCGATGACGCCGACTTTGCGCTGCAGGTGAGAAGTATTTCAGATTTGTTCATGTTTATAAGTTCGCAATATTTGACTTCTATATACACACACACATACACACACACACACACACACACACACACACACACACACACACACACACACACACACACACACACACACACACATACACACACACACACACACACACACACACACACACACACACACACACACACACACACACACACACATACACACACACACACACACACACTCAATCACTCACTCTTACACTCATTCACTCACTGACTCTCACTCATATTCGCACATTCACTGCAGAAGCCTTTTCAATTAATACAACTAACGATAAATATCTTTGCAGGTGCGGGGCCTGCCGGCTATCGCGTTCCTGTCCCCCGCCGATATTCCTGCTGCGTTTCATGCGATAGCCGGTTCACTGCCAGACGACTGCATCAACCTAGTCACGTACTTCGAGAATACGTACATAGGCCGCGAGCTTGGTGGCAGATGGAGGCCCCCAGCCTACGAGCCGAAAGTGTGGACCCAGTTTCAGCGCATACTCGATGGATTGGGTCGCACGAACAACAGCATTGAGGGGTGGCACCGGAGGTTTGCAGGAAGAGCTGGTGTCCATCCCAACGTCTTCAGCCTGATCCAACGAATCCAGACCGAGGAAGAACATTGGCGAGTGGAGGTGGCAAAGGTGCAGGCCGGGGCGGCACTGAAACGTCGGAAGCCTCAGTGGGAACAGCTAAGTGATCGTCTCGCAACTCTGGCACACCGACGCTGCGATGAAAATATTAATAAACATCATGGACTATGTACGCAGTGTGGCTCACATCTTCACATTCTAAAATGTCATGTGCACAGCAATTCCTTTCTATTTCTTTCTTTTTGTGATAGCTGAAGTTTGTTTGCTACAGGCAAAGAACCTTATATGTACTTCTATGAGTTTATGATTATTTAGTGCGGACATGTAAGCCTGTTTTTTTTTTTTTTTCGTCAGAAAGATTATTCTTGTTTGACTGCAGGCAAGTAGCTGCCATTATATATTTTTTCTTTGCTTTAATTGAGTTTTGTCTGGCTGCAGAAAAGTAGCAGAAAGATGTGGTCCAGTCATCTATGGAATAAATGGTATTGTAATTAGCCTGTTCGCAGCTAGGGTCATAGACACCTATCAACGCTAGAATTTTTAATTTTCTCCGCTTCTCCGGAGCAAAGGGGTGACTTAGCAGAAAAAATACGACATGAATTGCTGCACATGTGTATTTAAAATTAAAAACATAATCTTAATGTTATTATTCTTACTTACTGGTGCATGATAAGGCTTTGTTAATTGTATTATAAAATAAAGCTACAATTAGGTATTTATTATTTTTTCAGTAAGTATAAGCAGTATAAATAAAAGGATGTTGATTTCGGCTTATACATTTTATCTGAGTGTGTTAAAAAGTATTGGAAATCACTGTCACGTCCTATTTACGTAGGTCATCAGTGAAAAATAATAAAACAGCACTGCTGCCAGACGTACGACGTAGTATAATAAGCGCCGTTAGGAAGACTGGTATTTATCACTATGAGGATATTTTACTTCTAATAAATCCTTGCCACAGCATTTGCAGCTGACAATGCCATCCTATGGGCTGATCATTGAGGACTATAACTGGCAAATAAAACCCCGAGGCCTTACCTTATGACTATCAGGCCACGAACTGTTAATTGATCGAAAGACAATTCATCCGAAAGAGAGATTTTGCAATAGGGCATAAGAACATAAGAACAAAAGAAATGAGGAGACTGCAAGAGGCCAGTTAATGACCTACACGAGGCAGTTCCTTGTCCCCCACCCTTGGAATAATCCAATATTTAGCCATCCCACCTGTCATCCCTATCCATACTCTGATCCAACCGTCTTTTAAAGCTACCTATTGACTCAGCACTTACTACGTGTCTATCCAGCCTATTCCAATCGTTCACGACTCTGTTTGTGAACCAATATCTACCTATGTCTGTCCTGAATCTAATTTGTTCTAGCTTATACCCATTTCCACGTGTCCTATCCTGGCTACTAAATTCTAAAACCTGATCAATGTTTCCCTTATTAATTCCTTTTACCCATTTGAAAACCTCAATCATATCCCCTCTTGCCCTCCTTCTCTCTAGGCCCTAGGGAGTGGAGATTAAGACGTTTTAACCTATCTTTGTAGGGTAAATTTCTCAGCCCCTGAATCATCTTGGTCATTCTTCTCTGAACTGCCTCCAAGGAGCCTATATCCTTTCTATAATAAGGGGACCAAAATTGAGCTGCATAATCTAGGTGGGGTCTGACTAACGCTAAATACAACCTCAGAATGACTTCAGAACTCCTATTTGTCACACACCTACTAATAAATCCCAGTATCTTGTTGGCCCTATTTCTAGCTAAAATACACTGTTCCCTGGGGCGCAAGTCACTGCTTACTTGAACTCCTAAGTCCCTCACACTATATGACCTTCCTAAGGTAGTGTCATTTAATATGTAATCTACAGACCTATTTCCTTTACCTACGCTCATAATACTACACTTGTTAACATTAAACTGCATCTGTCATTTCTTTGACCACTCGTACAGCCTATTTAAGTCATCCTGCAGCATCCTAGCATCGTCTAAATTCTTTACCTGTCTTCCTACCTTTGTGTCATCGGCAAATTTACTGATATCACTATTTATTCCTGTCTCTAAGTCATTTATATAAATTATGAATAACAATGGTCCTAGTACTGATCCCTGTGGTACCCCACTAGTGACATTACCCCATTCTGATTTCTTCCCATTGATTTGTACCCTCTGTTCCCTACCAGTAAGCCATATCCTAATCCATTCTAGTACCTTCCCACCTATGCCGTGAGCCTTGAATTTACTTAATAGTCTCCAATGGGATACTCTGTCAAAGGCTTTACTGAAGTCCAAATAAACTATATCATACTCGTCCCCCTTATCTATTGTTTCAAATACTTTCCTATAGAAGGATAATAAATTTGTGAGGCATGACTTCCCCTTGCTAAAACCATGTTGACTATGTCTAATTAGCTTGTGTTCATCTAAATGTTTCCTAATTGCCCTTGCTATGATAGCTTCTAACATCTTGCCTACCACTGATGTTAAGTAAATGTCAATTAACTAGAAGATAATTACATTTTGGCAATAAACAGTGAATATATATATATATATATATATATATATATATATATATATATATATATATATATATATATATATATATATATATATATATATATATATATATATATATATATATATATATATATATATGTGTGTGTGTGTATGTGTGTGTGTGTGTGTGTGTGTGTGTGTGTGTGTATGTGTGTGTGTGTGTGTGTGTGTGTGTGTGTGTGTGTGTGTGTGTGTGTGTGTGTGTGTGTGTGTGTGTGTATTCACTGTCACAGTCTGCTGCTGGTCTCTCTCGAGACAACCGGCCGTCCCCCTATGGAAAGAGCTCAGAGCTCATAGTGACCAATCTTTGGATTGGACCGAGACCACTCACACACAACACACCGGGACAACGAGGTCACAACCCCTCGACTTACATCACGTACCTACTCACTGCTAGGTGAACAGAAGCTACACGTGGTGGTGGTGATGCTGGTTCGGCTCAGAGTCGGCTCTCAGCAACATCCCACCATTTCTCATGGATTTCGGACTAAAGCTCGTATAAAAAATCTTCGTATAGCAACTATCCATAGCGACTTATTACCATACAAACATGCTTACGAATTTTTCCGTACGTAATACTTTACCCAGAAGAATTTTATCCCTGACGAACATTTGCATACGAATAATTGCATATGAATTTTTTTCTACACGAATTTTTGTCCCGACGAACTTTTGTCATTACGAATATTTTATATACGTACTTTATACCATATGAACATCTGTATACGAACTTTAACGTACGAACTTTTAGTTACGTATTTTTGTCAGACGAACTTTATCTCTGACGAACATTTGCGTATGAACAATTGCGTACGAACATTTGCATACGAACTTTTTCCATACGAACTTTTTTCTATACGAACTTCTGTCCCGACGAACTTTTGTCGTTACGAATATTTTACATACATGCTTTATATCATACGAACATTTGCATACGAAGTTTTGCGTAAGTACTTTTGCGTACGTACTTTTTCCATACGAACTTTATCCCCTACGAACATTTGCTTACGAACAATTGCGTACGAACTTTATGCATACGAACTATTTCCATACGTACTTTGGTCCTACAACCGAAGACTGTATGCCAGATTCTGCAGCACCCAGTCACTGCTGTACAGTAATATCCTTTTGTCATTGTAGGCTTCGTCATCGCTGCTGTCATACAACAAGAAGCGTCTCACAGGCAGGCTCCGCGACTCTTGGGCCAGACCAAGCTCCGGTGGTATGCCGAGATCATCGATGATCGCCGGCTCAGCAGGAGCTTGCCTTGCTCGCTTGCGGTAGCGTCTGATGCTGCGGTTAATGTCACCTTCCCGTGGCATGTCAGCCCTGGCAGCCAAGCTCATGTCCCTTTCAGCCGCATCCCTCACTGCATGCACTGGTTCCTCGGTCCCCTCAGCTCTTTCTTTCATCACAGCGCGTGCTTTTGCACGCTCAATATCAGACTGATTTGGTGCGTGGCTATGCTCCGCGGTTTTCACGAAGCCCTCAGCAGTCCAAATTCCGCGGCCTTTACAACACATGCTCTTCGCCACACTGCACTTCATGTAGATCTTGTCTTCCCTCACATAATTTGTCACATAGAAAAATCCTTCGTGGGCAATCCGGGACCGCATACATCCCGACACCACCTCCATCTTGAAACAACTATACTAAACGGTCTCAGGCGACCTACAGCAGCCACCTTCGCCCACGTGAAACGCGCTATCTCTGACGATGCCAACGGCAACGACACTAAAAGCAAGATAGACAAGTACGAATACGGATATTGTACGGATCCTGTACGCGTTTTTTCCCATTCTGTGACACATTTTTGCACATACTCCTCCGCCCCGCTCTCATCGTGGTCTGACAGCCAATCACCGATTGTCAGAATCGCTAAACGTGTTGCCAGTTGTGAAACATTTTCTCCAAGACGCTTATTGTAGTAATAGTACTCATTAATGTGAATGCATGTCATTAAATTAAATAATGGATTAGAGAGAGAGAGAGAGAGAGAGAGAGAGAGAGAGAGAGAGAGAGAGAGAGAGAGAGAGAGAGAGAGAGAGAGAGAGAGAGAGAGAGAGAGAGAGAGAGAGAGAGCAAGAGCTAGCAAGAGCGAGAGCGAGAGCGAGAGAGAGAGAGAGAGAGAGAGAGAGAGAGAGAGAGAGAGAGAGAGAGAGAGAGAGAGAGAGAGTTGTGGTGGTGGTGGTGGTGATGGTGGTCGAGTTCGTGAGTGTAATTGTAGTACAGTAGTAATAGCAGTAGTAGTAATAATACACACAAACGCGCGCGTCTGTGTGTATTACTATAAATACTAATACTGCTACTACTATTCTCCATATACTTCTACTACTACTACTACTACTATTACTACTATTACTACTACTATTACTACTACTACTACTTACTACTACTACTACTACTACTACTACTACTACTACTACTACTACTACTACTACTACTACTCTCCATATACTACTATTACTACTACTCTCCATATACTACTATTACTACTACTCTCCATATGCTACTACTACTACTTTTTTTTTTTTTTACTACTACTACTACATTTAAAGATACCTCCACCCTTTTTATTTGCATGGGCTCCACAAATTGGAGGTCATTAGCCCCAACTCTGGTCGCTAATGGCTGTGGCATCCAACCATAATATTCTAACCCCTAACCATATCCATCTACCCCTATATTTACATCCTTATTTAATCCCCTAACCTACCCACCCCTATTCTACTCTCTACCACTGTGGCTTCGCAATCAAGGTCACTTATGTCCGTGGTGGAGGGAGTGGCGTGCCTGGTACCCCGGAGACACAGGAGGGAAGACCTGAGAAGGGAGAATGAGAGGCGGCACCTCATCCAGGCGACAACATGGCTCCTTGGCTGGTGCTTCTTTTCTGCCATCAAATCGGCTAGTCTTGAGTAGAAGCACTTAGCCTTGGAGCCCATCCCGCCGGACGTGGTGAAGACCAGAGGCGTGAAGGTGCCGTGGTCGACGTGTTGAATCCTTTCGCCATAGGTTCTCGTCTTCTCCTGCTCATTCCTACGGTGGGCAGCCTCCAGAGAGAGCTCGCGGTGACATGCTGCCATCGGGTCGAAGATCCGGACGTCGAAGAAGGCTCTCTGCCCCCTCGTCCAAAACCCCCGAGCACTGACTACTACTACTACTACTACTACTACTACTACTACTACTACTACTACTACTACAATTACACCACCATCACAACCATCACCTTAACACACACACACACACACACACACACACACACACACACACACACACACACACACACACACACACACACACACATTCTCATCAGGGTCGGCTCTCAGCGACACCCCACCATTTCTCATGAGTTCATAAGCATGTTTGTATGGTAATAGGTTGCTATGGATAGTTGCTATACGAAGATTTTCTATACGAACTGTTGTCCGAAATCCATGAGAAATGGTGGGGTGTCGCTGAGAGCCGACCCTGATGACAACCAGCATCACCACCACCACCACCGCCTACGAATATTTTACATAAGTATTTTATACCATACGAACATCTGTATACGAACTTTAGCGTACGAACTTTTACTTACGTATTTTTGTCAGACGAACCTTATCCTTGACGAACATTTGCATACGAACGTTTTGCTTACGAACATTTGCTTACGAACTTTTTCCATACGAACTTTTACGCGTACGAACATTTTTCTAACGAACATTGGCACGACGAACATTTAACCTTACGATTTTTTTCCATTACGAAATTTTTCCATTACGAACTTTTTACATGAACTTTATACCCTACGTACTTTATCCTGACGTACTTTAGGCAAACGAACTTTATCTTACGAATTATTGCCATACGAAGATTTTCTATACGAACTTTGGTCCGGAACCCCTCCATTATGGACATAGACTTGTACTTGGACTTGGGTTGGAAGTCTTCTTCTTCTTTTGACCTATTCCACTTGGTATCGCTTTGTAGGTTGTCTTCTGTCTTCTTCCTTCTATCCCTTTCTATAGATTATGCTGCTCAGTTTTGTTCAGTCAGTCTCTTTCTCCTTTCTCAACTCTGCAGCAGAAATTTTTTTGTACACTTCACTCTTTAAGTTTCCTTGTCTCCATACAACCCCAGTACAGTGGTGATTCCTCCATCCACTTCATCTAGCCTCTTGCTTCATTCTTCCTCCCAAATAATCTCTGTAATTCCTTCTACCAGCTGTCTTCTCTCTTCTTCGTATCTATCACAGACCACTACCATATGTTCTACCGTTTCCTTCACTCCCTCACATAATCCACAGCTCTGCTCCTATTCATCCCTGTTTCTACCATTCTGTTCTAAGGTGCCTGTCCTTGCCTTAAACAATAATTTGCTTCCCCAATCCCCGACGTGCCACTCTATCCTCCCAGGTTTCTGTTTCCTACTCTATCACTTTAGTGTAGACTTCTTCTTTATTCCTGATCGCCACCTTCTCCATCCATTGTCTTCTATCCCTCATTTTCAGTCTACTCCACTCTTCTTCTAGATTTTCCTTTCTTTTCCATCCATTAACCTCTCTCCTCCATATGGATCCTGGCCTGTTCTCCTTCATGATTTTCTCGGCCCATCTATCTTCTTGGAGCCCTTCAATTTTCTTGATAAATGATAGTTTTCCCTTGGCAATTCTTTCCCTGAAGGTACTCCACCTCATATCACCCCTTACTGCCTCCAGACCTGTACATCTAATGGCTCCCAGAGCCCATCGACCTGTCATGTCCTGCACTTTATCCAATTCTTGGATGTCCTTCTCTGTGAATTTTGTCACCTCTGCTCCATATAAACAATGAGGGACTGCCATACCCTTCCACAGACTCCTGCCGACTTCATATTTATTGATCACCCTACTTCCTCCATTCAGGATCATCCCTGCTGCCTTCATTAATTTTCCTTTGTCGTTCCCCGCCTATGCCTTCACTGCTGACTTCCATTCCTAAGTAAGTGTACTTTTCCACCCCCAAGATTCCTTTTCAGTCTCCTCCATCCTTCCTTTTCTCGTTCTCTGCGTGGCATGTCGTTAAGTTTCTTGGCTTGGTCTTCTTCCCATTTTGTAATTTTCTTCCTTACCAGAATTTGAGCTTCCTTCTTCGCCTTCTTGTATTTCTTCCAGGCATTTTGCCATTCTTGCTGGTATTCATTACTTTGTTTCTTTCCTTTCTTATTCAGCCTTCTCTGTATCTTATTTTCCTTCTTTCTGCTAGCTATCGCTTCCTCCATCTCTTTGTCCCACCATCCTTAAAGTCTGAGTGGGCCCACTTTTATTTTCTTGGTTCCAATTTCATTGACTGCTTCTTGCTTCAAAACTTCTTTGATCTCTCTTTCTCATGTGTCTACACTCGTCAGTCTTTCATAAATTTGTTCTTGTATTCTTTCATTGACCTTTGTTGCATATTTCTCCCAATTTGCTTTCTCTATTCTCCATTTTTCGATCCATTTTTCCTTCTTCATCGTTTTTTCCATTTTTGCTTTCCCACAAGTTATGCCAATCAAAAAGTGATCTGAAATATTAATGTCTTCATTTTTCTAAATCATACATCCTTTTTCTTCTACTTTCTTGTTCACTAGGATATAGTCAATAGCTGATTCAGCATTCCTGTCCTGCCAGGTTGTCGGGTTTTCAAGCTCCCAGTTCTTTATTTTCAACTTGGTGCTGTCCACAAAATCAAGCAGCATTTGGCCATTTCTGTTCACCTTTTCACTGTTCAGTCCAATGTGACCATTCATATCTCCCACTACCACCCAATAATCATCTTTCCGAACTTTTTCACTTATTTTAACCATCACTTCATATAACCTTTTATTTTCTGGGTAATTTTCTGCCTTTTCCACTCCCATATAAACCACTGTAATCCACCACACTTCCTTATACTCTGTTATTCTCACTGTTAATATATCACCTTTGTTGTACCTTAACTTCTCCAACTCCTCCTCCATGCATACTTCAGATATATCTCTTCCTTCTTTCCTCTTCATTATTACACCTACTCCACCTCTCTTCTTTTCTCCAATTTTTCTTCCTCTTCCAATCCCTGTCCACTCGCCTTCTTGCCATTCAATTTGGTCATGCCATCCTGTTTCTCCCACTGCTATCACATCACAATCTTTTCTTCCTTCTTCCACTAGAGTTCTCCACTTTTCTTCATTCCATCCTCTGGTATTTAGAAAGGCCAGCCGCATATTTTTGTTGTCACTCCTTGCCTTTAGCTATGCCTCATTGTGGACAGTCTCCTTGTGTTGGGCCCATTCCATCACATTCCATGCCATCCATACTTTTCTAATGCCTGACATATGTACACTATCACGAGCCCATACACGCATCCAGTCCATTCTTTTGTGTAGCTGCAGTCCGTCACATGATCACTTCTCTAACTCCTCCAGGCACTTCCTGTTTACTGCTCTTCTCACTGCACCATATCTGGATCCTTCTTCCTTTCTCCTTACCGGTATGCACATTACCAGTGGATTCTGCTTCACTTTCATTTTCACTAATTTCACCATACTTTCCAGTAGTTGGAGTGTTTTCTGCTCTCCTATTTCTAAAAGATCATTACCTCCTCCTTCTATCATCACCAAATCATCAGGTTCAAACTCACACAGTCTTTCCACAATCTTATTCCTAATGTCCCTGATGGTTGCTCTTGGCATACTTTCATCTATTATCTTATAGTAGCCTTTTGAAAGAAAGTGCACCTCCTTTCCCACCCCTCTCAAGAGACTGTCTCCGAACAACCACAGTCTTTTCTTTACCTTTCCACTCTGCTTCATATGTAGTTGGTCTCTCCGTACAACTTTCCGCCAAGCCAGCTTACCGACCCCCATCCATGTAGTGGTATCGGACTCGGCACTGCTCCCTCCTTTCTGATCTGGTCTTCCCTCTTCATTGGGTTTCTGGCTACTGACTGCTTGTTTCACCTTTGATGTACCGCTGCTCCGTTTTTCTTCTTTGGACTGTAGGTTGGTGTCAGCTGATCTCTTCTTTTCCAAATCTTGTGTCTTCTCACTCCCTATTTCTCTGTCTTTTTCTACTTTCCCAGTATAGGTGTGGTCAGACAGTGTTGCTTTTTCTGCCACCTGGTGTGTTTCAGTTCCGCTGGTCTTGCTAGCACTTGGGGTTGACTCCTCCTCCTGCTCCTTCTCTTTCTCTGTGTCCTCGTCCTCCTCTTTCTCTGCGTCTACTTCATCCTTCCTGGTCACCTCTGCCATTATTCTGTTGGGTCTGTCGTCCTCCTCCTCCTCCGATTCATCATCACCTGTCTCGCTGATGATGAGGTAGTCGTCGAGCTCCTCTGCATCAGACTGCGCTTCCTTGCTTGCTTCCTCTGCATCAGACTGTGCTTCCTTGCTTGCTTCCTCTGCATCAGACTGTGCTTCCTTGCTTGCTTCCTCTGCATCAGACTGTGCTTCCTTGCTTGCTTCCTCTGCATCAGACTGTGCTTCCTTGCTTGCTTCCTCTGCATCAGACTGTGCTTCCTTGCTTGCTTCCTCTGCATCAGACTGTGCTTCCTTGCTTGCTTCCTCTGCATCAGACTGTGCTTCCTTGCTTGCTCCATCCATCTTCTGTGATGACTCCTTCCATTCTAACTTCACTTCTTTAAGGCATACGTCACACACAAACAGAAGGTTCTTGTTATTCAGCATTTTCATATGAGAGTCCCTCACTCTCTTCATCACTGCACACCTCACATGTGACCACTCTCTACATCTCTCACAAGCGATTCCCTTATCCCTGTACGTCACCCTCTTTCCACATACTCCACAGTCACACCTTGCCATCTTTCCTTCCTTAACAGTCTTCTTCTACACTAACTTCTTGGTGAAAAAAAAAAGGCGGTTATTTTATCCGTGTGACCTGTTCAGTTTGGTGGTCTTGGTGGTCTGTGTGTCTGTCTTGGCCCAAAACAGCACCTGCTGCTGGGCTGATGTTTACCTCCTTGTTGCGTCATCAGTGTAGACCAAGGATCATATACAGACTGTATAGGATCCTTGGTGTAGACTGTCAGTGTAGCCTTTGCATCGGCTTTCTCCCACACACCTGCTGAAAGAAGCAAGCAAAACAAGGGCAAAAAATTAAAAGTATTTACTCCTTCCTACCTCTGCCAGCATTACATTCATATTTGGTCCCCTATAACTAGGGGCCACCTGCCTCTCATTCTTGTCGTGCATGACTTGTCTAAAAACTCTTTCACACTCTCTAACACTATTATTATTTTATTACTCCTCCATTTCGCACTCAACACCAGCAGGTACTCCATTTGCCTACTAGCACTCCTCTCTCTCATCTCACTCCATTCTTTCACTCCTATCTCCTCTACCACTACCTCTAACATCTTACTCCTTGCATACTCATACTTCTTGCATTTCAGCATCAAGTGTTCCACTGTTTCATCCACCCCTTTCTCACACATCATATACACCTCCTACATTCATCATTCTTCCATCTGCTAACCCGACTCTTTACTTCTAATGACTTTGTCCGAGGCCTGAAGAGTAAATCCCCCCAAAGCTGCCATCATAGAAACTTTCATACCTTGGCTTCTCCTTCTCTCTGTACCATTCCAGTGTTGATTTTTCATTCATTCCCTTTCGCCATTCTTCTTATTTTCCCTTCTCTTCCACACGCTAATTTATTTCCCTTTTGCATACTTCCACACTCCCATGTCTCATAACACCTCACAAACATTCCCAGTTCACCCGCCCACATTTCCACTTTTATTGAATCTTTCATCCATTTTCCATACATGTTCCATTCATATACCTTTTTTTCCCATCTGTTCTCCTCCATTCTGTGTAGTCTGGCTCTGTACCTCAGCCCTGCCTTTGCCATCCTCTCTCTGAAGGTGCTCCATTTCATGTTAACCCTGATGCCTTAATACACTGCCATATACCTATTGGCGCCTAGTGCTATCTAGCCTGTCTTGTCCTGCACCACTTCCATTCTATCAAGTTCATTTCTTGTCCATACAGTGGTTTTCAGTCCATACATAATGCTAGAGACAGCCATACCCTTCCACAGCCCTCTCATCACTTCATACTTGTTGGCCCTAAGCCTTGCCACTCTGCCTAGCCTTCCAACACACTGGTTTGCCCTTTCTATCCTCTCATATTTCGTCCTCTTGTATCCTTTCTCATCCAACCAAATATCCAAATACTTATACACTTTCGTCCTTCTTATTTCCTAGGTCCTGCTGCTATCAGAGTCATCCCCATTCACCACTAATACCTGGCTCTTCTCTTTACTGAAATTTACATCAAAATCTCTGCCATATTCTGTTACTGCATTCAACATCTCTTGCAAATCCTTGTGGTTTTCACTAAGGACTACCACGTCATTCGCATACATCAGCACACTCAAAACGTCATTCCCCACTTTCACACCTAGACCTTTACGCTTCACTCTCACTGCCAACATACAATCCGAATAGTAAAGGGGAAAGGACGCAGCCGTCTCACTCCTCTCTTACTATTCACCCATCCTGTCTCTAGGTCTCCCATACAAAGCTTTGCCCTCGTGTTCACATCAGGGCCGTTTCAAGGCATTTGGGGGTCCCAAGCAAAATAGACACTAACTGGGCCCCCCCCCATCCTAAAAAAGGCGGGGAGGGGTCACTCACACAATTTGTTGTTCCATTCAACTCATAATCAGTCATTGTTTGGGGGTCCCAAGACAGGTCGGGGTCCCAGACAATTGCTTGGTTTGCTTGCCCTGTTGCAACGGCCTGGTTCACATACATACTGCCATAGACTACACTATACTTGACTGGACACTCGAAATCTGGCCTTTTGCAAACCCGTCCTACGGCAGATTTTTAGAAAAATCAAATAAAATACTTAAAATTAAGATAGGAACCTCAAATAAAAAGCAAACACTTCAGAGTGTTGTAAAGAATATGTTTATGAGCAACAAAAACAAATTAGTCAACATACGTCATCGGTGGGCGACAATTATTGAATCCTAAGAAACCAAGAAAAACAAAATTTGCAATAAATTCCAGGAATATTGGAATTTCAATCTGAAAACACTTACATGCATAGCCCATGTAGTCTATATTAATATGCAATACCATAGAATACACCATACGTGACTGTGCACTCGAAATTGGGTCTTCCGCAAATGGGTACTGAGGTGATTTTTTTTGTTTTATTTGAATAAAATACTTAAAATCATCATAGAAACCTCAAACAAAAAGCAAACACCTCAGAGTGATGTGAAGAATATATTTATGAGCAACAAAAACAAATTTGTCAACATACATCATTGGTGGGCGACAATTATTCAATCCTGACACCAATAAAAAAAAAAAATTTGCAATTAATTCCAGGAATATTGGAATTTCAATCTGAAAACACTTACATGCATAGCCCATGTAGTTTATATTAATATGCAATACCATAGAATACACCATACGTGACTGTGCACTCGAAATCGCGTCTTTCGCAAATGGGTGCTGAGGCGATTTTTTGTTTGTTATATTTGAATAAAATACTTAAAATCATCATAGAAACCTCAAACAAAAAGCAAACACCTCAGAGTGATGTGAAGAATATGTTTATGAACAACAAAAACAAATTAGTCAACATACGTCATCGGTGGGCGACAATTATTCAATCCTAAGACACCAATAAAAACACCATATTTGCAATAATTTCACCCAAGGACATCTTGCCCAGGTACCCCGAGAAGTGCCATGTAGCTGCCGCAAGCAGGTCTTCTGGCGGTTCAGGGTCCAGGTCAGAGAGCTCTCCAATCAACATCTGAACCACCCGATAATCCTCCATGACCAGCTGCTCCCTGGCGGTCTGCATCTCCTATGCCACCTCCTCCAAGGTGTATCGAGAAAGGCACACCAGGTTGACACGCCTGACGATGGCCTCACTCTCAAAGAATTGGCGTACTTGCGTCCAGAGAGACACAAGTCACTGTCTTGCAGGGGGAGAAATATCTTTGTTGCACAGAAGAAAAAAAAACACTGTCTGCAGTAGCAATAAGTATAACTCCCTGGAAAAAAAAGCACAAGTCACTGTCTTGCAGGTGGAAAAATATCTTTGTTGCACAGAAAAATAACACTGTCTGCAGTAGCAGTAAGTATAACTCCCTTGCAGAAAAGCACAAGTCACTGTCTTGTAGGGGGAGAAATATCTTTGTTGCACAGAAAAATAACACTGTCTGCAGTAGCAGTAAGTATAACTCCCTTGAAAAAAAGCACAAGTCACTGTCTTGCAGGTGGAAAAATATCTTTGTTGCACAGAAAAATAACACTGTCTGCAGTAGCAGTAAGTATAGCTCCCTTGAAGAAAAGCACAAGTCACTGTCTTGCAGGGGGAGAAATATCTTTGTTGCACAGAAAAAAAAACACTGTCTGCAGTAGCAGTAAGCATAACTCCTTTGAAGAGAGACACAAATCACTGGCTTGTAAGACGCAGTCATTATCTCCCTCATCACCTATTTTTTCTGCCCCTGGAGCTTCTGCCTTTTCATTTGGTCATGGCTTCTAGTATCCCTCATACAGTCGCCGGTGGCCTGGCGTTTGGAGGGCAACTTGGCGTGAACATCAGAGTTTGTGTCCCTGCACAAGTTGGAGCCAAAACCATTGAAAAGATTGCCGCCCACGACGGGAAGAATCTTGGTGATTACATAGTGCCCATTACAGCACTGTGCCACTTCAAACTCTGGGAACTTCCTGGCCAAACCAACAAGGATCTGCAGGAATGTGTCCTTATGGTTGTCACAACCAAAAAACCTGAAATAAAATGTGAATGTTAGCACATTACAAGTGAATAAAAAATTATACAAATAAAAATAAAAAAAACATCCGAAAAAAAAAAAATAATTCAGAAGTGCAATGAAATTTATATATTAATAGATTAATTCCTATAGTTATATTACCTACTAGTCTGTAGCATCTATTCGTTCGAAGGATGTTAAAAAAAAAAAAATCTAATGCATGTGTGTATGCACTCACACAGTAAGATAATGGCATTTAAACATATCAAATATGTATGTATGTATGTATATACCGATCAAAGAAAAATAATTATAATGGTACTGTAATACAAATAAACTTGACTTACTTATTCCTCCTCTCCTTGTTGTTGATTAGGGAGTCCCAGACACTCAAGGCGAAGCAAGTAATGTGGCACAAAGTTGGTGAAGGGTAATGTAGGCCTTCCCCATCGTCTAGTGTCCCCCTGTCTATCAGGCGTGTCAACGCATGGAACTTCTCGGGGTCCCAGCCCTCAAAGATGGGCTGGTACTTTTTCTTGCTATCCCAGAAGAGCTCCTCCTGGCAGCACATAGAGAGGTCACCCAAGAACATCCTGTCCAGGTACCCCGAGAAGTGCCCTGTAGCTGCCGCAAGCAAGTCTTCTGGCGGTTCAGGGTCCAGATCAGAGAGCTCTCCAATCAACACCTGAACCACCCGAGTGTCCTCCATGACCAGCTGCTCCCTGGCGGTCTGCATCTCCTCTGCCACCTCCTCCAAGGTGTATCGAGAAAGACACACCAGGTTGACACGCCTGACGATGGCCTCACTCTCAAAGAATTGGCGTACTTGCGTCCAGTAGTTGGATCCACACATCCGCCGCCGCCGGCCAAAGGCATTCTCCTGGGCATCACTGGACATCTTGCCAAGGCACAGATAGCTGATGCCCTTGTCCTTGTGTGTTTCCAGCACGTACTGGGACGCTGCCGACAGTCCCCTGGATGTGCAGTACATGCCAAGGGCTGTGTCCTTTGAGAATTTGTGCTTGGGGACGCAATCTGACTCGTACCACTCCTTCATGAAGTCACCAACCTCCCGGAGAAACATAAGGTTCCTTTCAGACTGGTTGCACCCGAGTTCAATGACCTTCCTGAGAGGGTCATTCCACCATATGTCCTGGTCCTTGCCCCTGACATTGCAGATCTTGAACCAACGCTGCAGGAGCTCCAGGAAGTCAGCGGTGTCGTGGAACTCGGGGCAATGTTTCTGAGCCGCGTAAAGCCGGAGGGCAGCCACCGTGGCATCATGGGTGGCAGCCATGGCCAAGAACACGCTCTGCCGCTCGATATTGGAAGGGTGGAGGACCTTGTGAGTAAGCTTGTGCCCACTCTTCAGGCCCTTGTACTTTTCATACCAAAGCAGTGTGTCCAGGTGTCCCAGCTTCACGTAACGCGGGAGGTGGGGGTTCTGAAAAAAAGTTAGGTACATAATAATTACATGTTGTTCATTGCAACGGTACTTGGAAAAAACGTAACTACCACACTTATTGATTTCGAGAGGACTGCTTTAGCTAACGCTGGAAATATACATGATTTTGGCACACTTCAAATATTTTGATTGGATGAATAAAAATACAAAAATAAATTAACATTGAAATTTCAACTTACCTGACCAGCTCCAGGGCACCTTGGCATGTGGAGTATGCCCTTGTTGAGGAGTTGATAAAATGCTGACTTCAGAAGATGGACAGAGTCAAACATGGGGAAGAGACACTTCTCCCTGTCCTGTGGGGTCGACGGACACGGTATTGAGACGGGAGGCTTACCATCCTCACCCAGAGAGTTAAACCAGCTCTGGTTGATCCTGTGTCCATCAAAGGACACAGTCACAATGGTGTAGCCAAACATGGTCAACATGCATGTGGTATCAACAAAGACCCTGTTGATGACCTCTGTGGTGGAGGAGACCACTGGCAGCATGCTGACCATGTCACTGGCAGATCCCGCAATACTGCGGATGTGAGTACAGAGGAGTGCCTTAGTGACCTTCCCGTCTGCTCCACCGTGAATGATCCCACCGGCCAGCTCAAGGCCCTGCGTGGTGTGTACCTCGTCAATCGCCATATGCACCACCTTGTTTTTCTAACTGAAACTCAACTAAAAATAGATAAGTTACTTATAAGTGATCATTTGAAGTCTTACATGAGTATGAGAAAAGAAAATGAACAGAAAGGAGGAGGTTTATTAGTGATACACAAAACCAACAGTGAGATAGAAATTCTACAAATACAGACAAAAAACACAGATATTATGCACCTCTCTGTTAAGACCGGAAACATAAATTGTCATTTAATTGTAATATATTTCTCATTGTCAGACTTAGACAAACAAGTGTCAATGAAAGCAGAATTAAACGAGTTAATAGAGAAGCTTAAAGACCAATCTCTCCTTATGGTAGGGGACATGAACGGCCACGTTGGGTTCCTTGGTGAACAAGCTCTACATAAGAATGGACAGATGATAATTGACTGCCTAGAAAAGGACAACCTTATATTACTAAATGATGACATAAAATGTGATGGACTCTATACATGGCAAAGACAGCTCCAAAGAAGTGTTATAGATTACGCTATATGTAACCAACAACTGTACACCAGCTTTAATAGTATGAAAATTGACCAACAACAACTTGAAATAGATATTTCTGACCACAATCTAATTGACATAAGTTTGAAAACACAAGTGGAAATCAAAAACTTCGGTATTAACAGTATATGGGAAGTTATAGAGTAATACAGCACAAAGGTAGAACATTCAGAAAACTATGCCGCTAGGGTAGAAAATAGTTTGCAATGGAAGACGGCCACCAATGTCTATGACCTGAACGAAATAATTATGGAAAGTGCCAAACAAGAACTGAAAAAGAAATACAGAAGAAAAGTGAGTTATGAGTCTAATTCGAAAAAAGAACCTCCGTGGATAAACGACAACATCCGACAAGAAATACAGAACAGTAAAAGGTTACAGATAAAAAAGGAAAGCTAAAAATGAGGAAACCAGAATAAGATTGAACTGAGAATACTTGGAACAGAAAAAAAAAAAGTGCAACAACAAATAAGATCTGAAATATATACCCATGAGAAAAAAGTAGCCAAAGAAATAAGAGAGTGTGGACACAACAAAAATGTGGGATTATATTAAAAAGCTAAAGGGGAAGAACACTAGCAAACAAAAAGAATTGAAAATATATAACAGCAATGGCAACAAACTAAAGCAGCAGGAGGCAGAAAAAGAAAGCAGTTTTGGCAAACAGTCTACCAGAAGCAAGAAATTAATATCAGAGATGTATGGACAGAAAACACTCAACAAAGATATGTTGAAACATACAACACCAAAGGACACAATCTCACCAATATGCCAGACAACACGATACCTTTCCATCTAAGGGAACACATGGATATGGCAGTATCAGTGGAAAAAAGAAATCATGCCCATGACCACACCAGTTATAACAGAAACAGAGGTCAAATCAGTTATACAAAATCTAAAAAATAAGAAAGCTCCAGGACCTAACACATGTAAACCAGAATTTTATAAAGCCTTATTATATAAAAAGTTAATGTATGAAAACAATAACAAGATGCTTAAATAATGTACTGGAAAGTGGAAACATACCACAAGAATGGAGAAGATCACATACCATAATGATACCCAAGAAAGCCAAACCAACAGCAAAGGACCTCCGCCCAATTGCACTAACAAATTACATACATAAAATATTCATGGCTGTGATCTGAAACAAAATTTAAGACCATCTTAGGATTAATGAAGAACAAAAAATAGTACAAGCTGGTTTCACTTCAGGAGCAAGAATAGAAGACAACATCTTTATACTTCAATATTGTGTAGAAATGAGTTACAGGGAAAACAAAACGTTAATTATCACATCTATTGACTTCTCAAAGGCGTTTGATTCAGTGAAGAGAGCTAAAATAGTAGAGGCCTTGACTAAATACAAAATACATTCACTAATCATCACTGCATTCGCTAACACCTACCAAGATGACATAACAAAACTCAGCATCACTGAAGACCTAACCACAGAAATGAAGGTAGCAAATGGGATCAGACAGGGCTGTACAGGTTCCACAACTATCTTTAAACTCATTTATTTAATTCTTCAAGAAATGGTTTTACTACTAGAGGCATGAACATCACCTTAAGCTACGGTCACACTAGGTATGACTTCCGTTTTCCCTGGCTTGACGGCGATACGAATAGCAATCTGGTCACACTCACAAGTAGCACCACTCGCCTTGCGGAATCAGCTGATCATAACAACAAAACAAGCCGTTATGGAGGAAGCACTTTTCTTCTTCTGTTTATGAACATTTTCCATGAGACTTATAATAGCGTTACAAGAAGCTTGTGATAACATCAAAACACTGATGGAAATAAGCAAGGAATATGGCATGGAAATAAATAAAGAAAAAAAGCTAAATAATCATACACAACGCAGAACACAAACCAGAGAACATTGAGGGAATCCGTGTGACTAACAATATTAAGTATCTAGGTGTTATAATAACAGACAAGGGGGATATATTTAAGGAACAGAAGAATAACATGATTATGAAGGCACAAAGCTTGGCAAACCTGACCTACTCAATAATAGCAAAAAGCTGCCACAAAATCATTATAGACAAGACATACTGGAAGAGTGTTTGTCTACCAATTATTAAAGGAAATCCTGAGAAGAATCAAATGTGAATACTTTAACTGGATGAAGACAACCAGAAAATACTTAGACTGCACCAAGTTAACATATAACAACATTGATAAGTTGCAAACTATCCTACTTTATTACCCATGTGTGTGTGTGGCGGGGGGATGAGCAGTAGTTAGCGAGATTCGAATTTTGAATTAACGGATTCCATGTTTTGAGGTGACCGTGGTCATCAATCATGGTCTAACTAACTTGGTTAGACCATGACCGTGATATGTATCTATTTGTTAAATTCGCACGGTCATTTTTAACTACATAACAGTGGGGATGGTAGCCATGATCAAATAATGACCGCTACTAAAGTTTCATCATACACCGTTCTACGTAGTTTCTACAGGAAGTTTTATATGAATTTAGTACTGAAATGTTCCTAAAATCTTATAAATCAGACATTACAATAACCAAATGTTGCATACTTACTGCTAAAACGAGTCCGGTGTCCAGCTAGAAGTTCAGTAGCACGTCCGTCTGGTTCGAGTGGCAGTGGGTGACTGACTGACTGACTGACTGACCAATGAACGTCTCGCCATCACAGTCAGCTCAGCTTTCTCAGCTACGCGCCACGAATTGTTGTGAAAAACTCATTCCCAAGCCGATATAACGATAATATGGCATTTGATCACAATCAAATCATATTCAGGAATGGTGATTTCACAATATGTGATGCTTTATTTCAGAAATTATTGCGAATTTGCCTGAAATTTTTGCTATGAACAACATGCTTTATACACAACTCCCGCACGGGTTTCACTCATTCTTGTAATCTTTATGTTAATTTCCTATTTGCACAAGTTGTAAAATCATTTTTTAGGTTCAGCAATGGTTCAGCAATCATTACTGATTGTAAAGACATATAATACAATGTCCTAAGTAGAATATGAACTGATAAATGAAGTATTATCTGTCATCACTCATAGCAGCGGAATCAATAGGACTGAAATGTATATCGTCTGTCAGCGATTGTCGCGAATGTCCAGTCAAGTATGGTGTAGTCTATGATACTGCTAATTATTTTAACTACCTTCTCACTCATGCCAATCCTTTTCAGAATCTTACACAACATTCTCCTATTCACCCTGTCATACGCTTTCTCAATATCTATTAGAGCTAGGTATTTCTTCCTCTCATCCTTCCTTGCTCTCTCAATCACTTCATTCACTACATAAATGTTGTCTTCAACTCTCCTGTTTTTTCTAAAACCATTCTGTTCCTCACCCATTACCTCATTTCTTTCAACCACTTCACACAACCTATCATTCAGTATACACCAGAAAATCCTGCATACTGTAATGCAACACCACATAATGTTATTTACTGTAATGCAACACTTCACATAATGTTATTTACTGTAATGCAACACTTCACATAATAATTAATTATTGTAACTTTCTCATAATCTGGTTTGAGATAAATGTTGCACGTCATTTATGTTTTGACTTTTGGAATATGTATAATTTGTCTGGTTTAAATAAGAAAGATGTTGAAAATAGTGAAAAAAATTAATGGTAAGGCATAGACTATACCATACTTGACTGGACACTCGCGACAATCGCTGACAGACGATATACATTTCAGTCCTATTGATTCCGCTGCTATGAGTGATGACAGATAATACTTCATTTATCAGTTCCTATTCTACTTAGGACATTGTATTACATGTCTTTACAATCAGTAATGATTGCTGAACCATTGCTGAACCTAAAAAATGATTTTACAACTTGTGCAAATAGGAAATTAACATAAAGATTACAAGAATGAGTGAAAACCGTGTGGGAGTTGTGTATAAAGCATATTGTTTATAGCAAAAATTTCAGGCAAATTGGCAATAATTTCTGAAATAAAGCATCACATATTGTGAAATCACCATTCCTGAATATGATTTGATTGTGATCAAATGCCATATTATCGTTATATCGGCTTGGGAATGAGTTTTTCACAACAATTCGTGGCGCATAGCTGAGAAAGCTGAGCTGACTGTGATGGCGAGACGTTCATTGGTCAGTCAGTCAGTCAGTCAGTCACCCACTGCCACTCGAACCAGACGGACGTGCTACTGAACTTCTAGCTGGACACCGGACTCGTTTTAGCAGTAAGTATGCAACATTTGGTTATTGTAATGTCTGATTTATAAGATTTTAGGAACATTTCAGTACTAAATTCATATAAAACTTCCTGTAGAAACTACGTAGAACGGTGTATGATGAAACTTTAGTAGCGGTCATTATTTGATCATGGCTACCATCCCCACTGTTATGTAGTTAAAAATGACCGTGCGAATTTAACAAATAGATACATATCACGGTCATGGTCTAACCAAGTTAGTTAGACCATGATTGATGACCACGGTCACCTCAAAACATGGAATCCGTTAATTCAAAATTCGAATCTCGCTAACTACTGCTCATCCCCCCGCCACACACACACATGGGTAATAAAGTAGGATAGTTTGCAACTTATCAATGTTGTTATATGTTAACTTGGTGCAGTCTAAGTATTTTCTGGTTGTCTTCATCCAGTTAAAGTATTCACATTTGATTCTTCTCAGGATTTCCTTTAATAATTGGTAGACAAACACTCTTCCAGTATGTCTTGTCTATAATGATTTTGTGGCAGCTTTTTGCTATTATTGAGTAGGTCAGGTTTGCCAAGCTTTGTGCCTTCATAATCATGTTATTCTTCTGTTCCTTAAATATATCCCCCTTGTCTGTTATTATAACACCTAGATACTTAATATTGTTAGTCACACGGATTCCCTCAATGTTCTCTGGTTTGTGTTCTGCGTTGTGTATGATTATTTAGCTTTTTTCTTTATTTATTTCCATGCCATATTCCTTGCTTATTTCCATCAGTGTTTTGATGTTATCACAAGCTTCTTGTAATGCTATTATAAGTCTCATGGAAAATGTTCATAAACAGAAGAAGAAAAGTGCTTCCTCCATAACGGCTTGTTTTGTTGTTATGATCAGCTGATTCCGCAAGGCGAGTGGTGCTACTTGTGAGTGTGACCAGATTGCTATTCGTATCGCCGTCAAGCCAGGGAAAACGGAAGTCATACCTAGTGTGACCGTAGCTTAAGGTGATGTTCATGCCTCTAGTAGTAAAACCATTTCTTGAAGAATTAAATAAATGAGTTTAAAGATAGTTGTGGAACCTGTACAGCCCTGTCTGATCCCATTTGCTACCTTCATTTCTGTGGGTAGGTCTTCAGTGATGCTGAGTTTTGTTATGTCATCTTGGTAGGTGTTAGCGAATGCAGTGATGATTAGTGGATGTATTTTGTATTTAATCAAGGCCTCTACTATTTTAGCTCTTCACTGAATCAAACGCCTTTGAGAAGTCAATAGATGTGATAATTAACGTTTTGTTTTCCCTGTAACTCATTTCTACACAATATTGAAGTATAAAGATGTTGTCTTCTATTCTTGCTCCTGAAGTGAAACCAGCTTGTACTATTTTTTGTTCTTCATTAATCCTAAGATGGTCTTAAATTTTGTTTCAGATCACAGCCATGAATATTTTATGTATGTAATTTGTTAGTGCAATTGGGCGGAGGTCCTTTGCTGTTGGTTTGGCTTTCTTGGGTATCATTATGGTATGTGATCTTCTCCATTCTTGTGGTATGTTTCCACTTTCCAGTACATTATTTAAGCATCTTGTATATACATACATCGGTATATACATACATACATACATATTTGATATGTTTAAATGCCATTATCTTACTGTGTGAGTGCATACACACATGCATTAGGTTTTTTTTTTTTTTACATCCTTCGAACGAATAGATGCTACAGACTAGTAGGTAATATAACTAGGAATTAATCTATTAATTTATAAATTTAATTGTACTTCTGAATTATTCTTTTTTTTTCGGATGTTTTTTATTTTTATTTGTATAATTTTTTGTTCACTTGTAATGTGCTAACATTCACATTTTATTTCAGGTTTTTTGGTTGTGACAACCATAAGGACACATTCCTGCAGATCTTTGTTGGTTTGGCCAGGAAGTTCCCAGAGTTTGAGGTGACACAGTGCTGTAATGGACACAATGTAATCACCAAGATTCTCCCCGTCGTGGATGGCAACCTTTTCAATGGTTTTGGCTCCAACTTGTGCAGGGACACAAACTCTGATGTTCACGCCAAGTTACCCTCCAAACGCCAGGCCACCGACGACTGTGTGAGGGATACTAGAAGCCATGACCAAATGAAAAGGCAGAAGCTCCAGGGGCAGAAAAAATAGGTGATGGGGGAGATAATGACTGCGTCTTACAAGCCAGTGATTTGTCTCTCTCTTCAAAGGAGTTATACTTACTGCTACTGCAGACTGGTTTTTTTCTGTGCAACAAAGATATTTCTCCCCCTGCAAGACAGTGACTTGTGCTTTTCTTCAAGGGAGCTATACTTACTGCTACTGCAGACAGTGTTATTTTTCTGTGCAACAAAGATATTTTTCCACCTGCAAGACAGTGACTTGTGCTTTTTTTCAAGGGAGTTATACTTACTGCTACTGCAGACAGTGTTATTTTTCTGTGCAACAAAGATATTTCTCCCCCTACAAGACAGTGACTTGTGCTTTTCTGCAAGGGAGTTATACTTACTGCTACTGCAGACAGTGTTATTTTTCTGTGCAACAAAGATATTTTTCCACCTGCAAGACAGTGACTTGTGCTTTTTTTTCCAGGGAGTTATACTTATTGCTACTGCAGACAGTGTTATTTTTCTGTGCAACAAAGATATTTTTCCACCTGCAAGACAGTGACTTGTGCTTTTTTTCAAGGGAGTTATACTTATTGCTACTGCAGACAGTGTTATTTTTCTGTGCAACAAAGATATTTTTCCACCTGCAAGACAGTGACTTGTGCTTTTTTTCAAGAGAGTTATACTTACTGCTACTGCAGACAGTGTTTTTTTTCTGTGCAACAAAGATATTTCTGCCCCTGCAAGACAGTGACTTGTGCTTTTCAGCAAGGGGGTTATACTTACTGCTACTGCAGACAGTGTTTTATTTTTCTGTGCAATAACGATATTTCTCTCCCTGCAAGACAGTGATTTGTGCTTTTTTCTAAAGGAGTTATACTTACTGCTACTGCAGACAGTGGGTTTTTTTTCTGTGCAACAAAGATATTTCTCCCCCTGCAAGACAGTGACTTGTGTCTCTCTGGACGCAAGTACGCCAATTCTTTGAGAGTGAGGCCATCGTCAGGCGTGTCAACCTGGGGTGCCTTTCTCGATACACCTTGGAGGAGGTGGCAGAGGAGATACAGACCGCCAGGGAGCAGCTGGTCATGGAGGACAATCGGGTGGTTCAGATGTTGATTGGAGAGCTCTCTGACCTGGACCCTGAACCGCCAGAAGACCTGCTTGCGGCAGCTACATGGCACTTCTCGGGGAACCTGGGCAGGATGTCCTTGGGTGAAATTATTGCAAATATGGTGTTTTTATTGGTGTCTTAGGATTGAATACTTGTCGCCCACCGATGACGTATGTTGACTAATTTGTTTTTGTTGTTCATAAACATATTCTTCACATCACTTTGAGGTGTTTGCTTTTTGTTTGAGGTTCTATGATGATTTTAAGTATTTTATTCAAATAAAACAAACAAAAAATCGCCTCAGCACCCATTTGCGAAAGACGCGATTTCGAGTGCAGTCACGTATGGTGTATTCTATGGTATTGCATATTAATATAGACTACATGGGCTATGCATATAAGTGTTTTCAGATTGAAATTCCAATATTCCTGGAAATTATTGCAAATTTTGTTTTTTTATTGGTGTCAGGATTGAATAATTGTCGCCCACCGATGATGTATGTTAACAAATTTGTTTTTGTTGCTCATAAATATATTCTTCACATCACTCTGAGGTGTTTGCTTTTTGTTTGAGGTTTCTATGATGATTTTAAGTATTTTATTCAAATAAAACAAAAAAAATCACCTCAGGACACATTTGCGGAAGATCCAATTTCGAGTGTACAGTCACGTATGGTGTATTCTATGGTATTGCATATTAATATAGACTACATGGGCTATGCATGTAAGTGTTTTCAGATTGAAATTCCAATATTCCTGGAATTTATTGCAAATTTTGTTTTTCTTGGTTTCTTAGGATTCAATAATTGTCGCCCACCGATGACGTATGTTGACTAATTTGTTTTTGTTGCTCATAAACATATTCTTTACAACACTCTGAAGTGTTTGCTTTTTATTTGAGGTTCCTATCTTAATTCTAAGTATTTTATTTGATTTTTCTAAAAATCTGCCGTAGGACGGGTTTGCAAAAGGCCAGATTTCGAGTGTCCAGTCAAGTATAGTGTAGTCTATGGGTAAGGTAATATATCTTTGTATAAATAACAATCACATTTTTCATCTTCAATAAGATGTACTGTAAGATTTACTGTAACTTTGAAAATAAGCTTAGTCTTGTAGTGTAACAATTCTTTAATTGCATAACAAAGTTGGTTCTTAGTACAGTTTAACATGAGCACCTCATGATGTACATTAGCACTGTGACTGTCATCTGCTATTCATGACTACATTAAAATTTGCGAGTTACTTTAGGAAAGCACTTACAACTGGATCAATTATTATTATTGAATAACAAATTGAACACAGGAGTGTGGAGACCTAAGATCTGCTCCATCCTGTTCAAGTAACTTGCAAAGTCTTCATAGAAGTAATGAGTTTGCTACAAATGTGAACATTACGGAATTTGTGTGCTTCACTTTCTAATAATTTCAAGATTAAGTCAGGGCAAACACTCTTCATTATTTCCAGCCAGTCTGAAAAGGAAAAGAAAACCAGTTCAGTGAGAGAAAATTAACGAGTAATTTTTCTACATCACAAATTGTTGGTGCCAATAGGCTAATGAAGTGCCTCTTGCCCATTATATGCTGCACATGTACCTATACACCCCTTTAAGTACTAGTGGCACATATTGAACCTCTAGCTAGAGAGACAGCAATATTACCATCAACATTGTGTGATACTTTATAAAGTATCAAGGTATTTAACACTTTGGTAAAAGAGCACAATCTCAAGTCACTCATTCATTTTTATACATCAATCTTTTCCCATAATTTAAGGATTCTGTATTATTAATCTAGGACAGCCATTACATGATTTATCAAGACTATTTTTAACTGCTTACATATTTTCTCTATTAGTCTTCTTAGTGGTGAGAATTTAACTATGCACAGTTTGGTTTCTTTCTTTTAAAATTCCAATCAAGTAATAAACTATGAACTTGGGTCTTACCACACACAGCCTCTTGGATTTGTTGATCAGGATCATCCAAGAATATAAGAGCATCCTTACAGAGGTGTTGAAGGCGGGCAGCGTTGAGTTTGACATCATACCCTTCTGGTAGGTTCAGGAACAGTACACCAAGTACCTGGGCTGCTTTAAGTCGTACTTCCCTTGCAACATCATCCAAACGTTTTAATAATTCTGTAGGACAGATGCAAAATTTGAAGCTTATAGAGTTATGATGGTGAATAGAAAATTTCATCCGCGTACTTTCCCTTAGCAATCATATAATCAAAATTAGATGTATTAGATTCCTTGTTTGCTGTTAATCATGCATTAATTGGACTGTTTCATCAGCTGGAAGCAACACTTAACTGTCTGCCAGGGTGTGAAGGGTGTCGGAATCAATCAGACCAACTGTAGCTGGTGGCAATGCACTGCACAACACTGCATGCAAACAGCCGGGTCGTCTCAGCATCATCCTCTATCAAGGCTGGCAGGAGCACAGTGCAT
>JAXIVD010000943.1:102500-107500 GCA_036785275.1 Cancer borealis | reverse complement strand
AACACAAACAACAGCCACACTCAAACACGCTGATTATATTATAAGGAAAGTGTTAATCATAAGAAGCATTGGAATTCAATAGTACGACCAACGGGCTGACGGAGCTGCTCGTTACCAAGGAAACTACTACTACAAGGAGACAAGTACACTACAAGGCTGTTAAAGAAGTTATGACTTGTTATTCAAGGTATTCAAGGAAGGAAATGCATCAAAAGTTAAGTCCCATAGTTGTCATTATGTGGTTTATTTTTATAAGTTAAAGAATAAAATAGTAAAGAATAGATGTAGCAAGTTAAATAGAAAGTTTTGTTAGACATCAAACAAACAAACAAACAAATAAACACAGCATTATGGAGGGACATGTTGGTGTCACGTTTTAGACTCGTATTGTCACACAGACTTGTTACTAATGCTGTCACAAAATTAATGAGGAAGAATTAAGAATTACTCTCTCTAGTGTTCCTAAGCAGGTTGGCATCACTTGATCTGATGTAATCCCACACTCCCTTCACACATCTGCAATCTAACCCCATGTACCTGTGACACATGTAACCCCGTACACCTGTGACACATGTAACTCCGTACACCTGTGACACATGTAACTCCTGCTGCTACTCCTCCTCCTTCCCACACACGCTTCAAATATCATAAGTCATACAGATGTTAAAGCTTTTTACTTCCTCTTCTTTACACACACACACACACACACACACACACACACACACACACACACACACACACACACACACACACACACACACACACACACAGATACTCACACACACATACACACATATCTCACATGTCAGGAGCTACACCTTTGCTCTAGAAAGTTTAGTTCCAAGATGCGTCACCTGTGTTTCCCGCTGCAAGGTGACAGCAATGCAAGTTTCCTCGCAATACTCAGGGCGGGACGAGAGGAAAGGATGTGGAGTTAAGCTCACCACGACGTCGCTGGCAAATTTAACTTTTAAGAGCACATGGATGAGAAAAATTACCTTGGTTATGGGAGACAGATAGAGAAGCATGAGGTGTCTGCCAAAATGCATTCTGGTACAGATATAAACATTAGATTTCCACCTCTGGAAAGTGTATTTTAAGGCGAGAGACAGAGAAAGAATGTGTGTGTGTGTGTGTGTGTGTGTGTGTGTGTGTGTGTGTGTGTGTGTGTGTGTGTGTGTGTGTGTGTGTGTGTGTGTGCAGGACTGTGAGTTGCGTGCCTGCGAGGTCATAGCCGGTCTGGTCTGCCTGGGTTGCGTGTGGGAAATAGGCAGTCACACGGGTTTTCCTTCCTAAACGCTGCAACAACCGAGTTACCGAGAAACCTCCAACATTACTCTGTCCGGCACAGAGACCAGACCAATAAAAACATGACACCAATTACACATATTTGGGCTCACTCAATAATAAAAAATTAAAAAAACGCACTTATTTTGTAGCACACACTAGCTGACCTACATATGAGAGTGAGGCAAAAGTAACTCTACATAAAACACAACACAGTGTTTCATTCAGATGTGTATCGCGTCCGTGATTGAGCCTTGTATGAACGGCCTGGATTCCTGGTGAGTCAGCCCTTGAGTTTGTAGCAATCATTAGGTTGGAAGGCGTGACAGTGGTGCCTCAAGATCTGGTGAGCACGACAGCCTTGCTTGGCCTCGCAGGATTCAATATTCATCAGCCGTGAGCTGGTTCTAAGGCTTCATATTGTAGTATACTGTACTATTTATATACTACCATGATATATATTATTCAATTAACTTAATCATTGTAGTAGTAGTAGTAGTAGTAGTAGTAGTAGTAGTAGTAGTAGTAGTAGTAGTAGTAGTAGTAGTAGGAGTAGAAGTAGAAGTAGAAGTAGAGGTAGAAGTAGTAGTAGAATTAGTAGTAGGAGGAGTAGTGATAGGAAGAGTAGTAGCAGACCTATTATTTTTACTACTACTAATGATAATAATAATTATTATATTATTTTCATTATAATAATAATAATAATAATAATAATGATAATAATAATAATATTGCTGCTGCTACTATTAATAATAATAATACTATTACTTCAACTACAATGACTAAATAAATTACACATACACACACACACACACACACACACACACACACACACACACACACACACACACACACACACACACACACACACTCCTGTGGGTCAATGGTTATCGTTCTCACCTGCCGCCCTAGCCGGCCGGCAGGTGAGAACGCTCAGTTCGCTAAGTATTTTTCACTGTTCCCCTTGAGCAAGGTGATGGGTGTGTGTGATGTGTGAGAGATTTCAGCCTTACTCATAGATTCGTCTCTAAGAACTCTGACCTCTTTCGGGGAGGGTAATGGCTGACGATCATGAGTCCAGCGCGTAATCATCTAGACCATGATGAATAACACAATGTTTTTCTTCCAGAAGAGAAATTATTGGCTGGAAATATAGTGAATATGATTATAGTAATATTTTTCTTGATGTGAAAATAGCGTTTGAAATGTTTCTACATATAAGTAATATGAGTCGAGCAAACATGATTTACTGGAGCAAGAATTTCTCCGAGGAATCCTTGGTCACGGAAATCTGAGTCCGGTAGCGCTCCCAGAAATGCCGAAGGAAACGTCTGCTGCCTCCAGTGCTGTGACCTGACGGTGTGGAAGGATCGCTGGCTTGTGTGTGTGTGTGTGTGTGTGTGTGTGTGTGTGTGTGTGTGTGTGTGTGTGTGTGTGTGTGTGTGTGTGTGTGTGTGCAAGTATGGTGTTTTACAATGTATGTCTTCCTGTGGCTGGCTGGTGTGGTGTCAACACGTGAGGAGAGTTGAGATACTATCACCTGGATTTATATTTGTTTTTCCCATGAAACAAGAGAGAACCAAAATGGTCCTCAATTTTTTTTTTATTGTATTTATCATTAATTGGTTAATAGCTTAATTGCGAGGAAACAAGTTGTATTGGCATTATTGTTATTACTATCATTATCATTATTATTATCATTACCATTAGCATTATTGTCATTACTATAACTATCATCGGTGTTATAGGTAAGCCCGTCTGTCTATCCATTATGCTCGTTTCCTACAAGGCTCCTCCACTGTCCGTCCTTTATTCATCATTATAAAAACAGTTTGTGACATAACATGAATTCCTCGCGTCGTTCATCTCCAACAAGTGATAGGTAACCAAAATACTACTTTTTCGTTTCGTTTTTTAACACATGATTTTCTTTTATATTAGTTCATGTTATGCCACATGTTCCTCTTACGGTGTTCATGAGTTCATCCTTTAAGAAGCTATTTAAGGTTTAAAGATTCTTATGCATAATTTGACTACATTTCAAACAAACTTTCATCCGGCCTCTGCCTGCACCCACAACTCCTGGATGATGGACGAGCTGTACCAAGATAAGTGAATTGAAGGAAAGAATCAAAGCTGTCAAAATTTTGGTGACCTACATTTCACAAAGATAAACAGGAATGTATTTGTGTTTCTCCTCATTACAGAGATCAACTCTTGATTGCTTTGTAGTCTACGTATGTAATTATGTCTTCATGTATACACACAAGATGATTTAAAGTTGTTTGTATAGTAATGTACGTTAATTTGCTTCACTTATGTTTTTTCAGTGTTATCATCCTACCAGATGCAATGCAAGCTGATACTCGGGTTTCAGTCCTTGACTTTGCCATCTGCTCTTTAATTCCTTATCTTCCCATCCATCCGTTTCACAGCCTGAGACTCACTGCCCAGCAACACGCCTACGCCAGCTGAGGCCTCGCCTATAAAACTATCGGATGTGCTTGGTAAGGCTGCCATGCAATCTCCATGTTTAGTTGTGACGGTAATTCGTAGCTTGGGTGCGCACTTCTATTACCAAAGTTATAACGAAGATAATTTAGTAGGATCTTTTTTTATGGCAAACATTTTGAGTAATATAAACATAGTAAGGTGATGCCGCTGCAAAGAACAGTCTCCAGGCTTCGTACCACTTGCAACAAACAACTTGTTCTCACCCGACCAGCATCAGCGTGGGCGGACATACTGTGGGCACCATTTAGTGCCAGTGTTAAATGAAACTTGATGACAAGCTTGGCACAGAGCACACCGCCTCATCTTTGTGCACGCAGCCTTCACACCGTGGTTAGTTGATCACAGTCAGGGTATCACGGACAGAGAAGCTTCCCTGGTAAAGATCGTGCACACCCCAGCACGGTGTCCGGACTTTGTGGTCCAGCGGCCTGCATGTGTAAAGTGAGTTAAGCTTCACGGAAAAGTTCGTGACAGAGGGTCAGTAGAAGCTGGAAGTTTCTGTAATGAGTAAATCATGTGCAAGGTTACCATGCAAGGTTGGTCAGACGGTGCCAGTGGCATGTGGGCGCGAGGCTGTCACCTCGCTGTACCATCATGCTACTGTAGTCCACCGTGCAGCGCGACAGCTGCATGGCCTCCAAAATCTGGGTCAAGGTTGTGCAGCTGATCCATATATCGGGTACAGCTGCTGCCAGTCCTCCGCTGCCTGCACATCCACCCACCCACCCCCGCCTCCCCGCCCTGCAAGGATTATCGACCGAGCGGAATCCAGACGCGGCCGCCGGTACGATGAGGTTCCTGCGTCGGCCAGCGAAGGAGTGAGGCCACGCCCGCCGCCACCTTTACAACCTTGCTTCTCGAACAAGACCTTCGAGCAGGACGCAACACGGACTCGACACAACCACTCAACAGAACCACATGAGTGAAATTGTGATATGCACTTTGATGGTCTCTGGGCCGCTGACGGGACTTGAGAGCAACACAACTGTGCAGGAGGCGAGGTAATCCCATGACAGACGAGCATTTACTAGATAAACCATACACACACACACACACACACACACACACACACACACACACACACACACACACACACACACACACACACACAAGACATCATCGTTGTCGTTGGGTTGATGTAAAGGAAGCCAAAGACGCTAAGACTCACACTGTAATACGATGCAACACTCAAACAAGAG
>JAXIVD010000943.1:77500-97500 GCA_036785275.1 Cancer borealis | reverse complement strand
CAGTGCCACAGTGCAAGTACCACACAGTACCACCGTGCCAGTGGCACACACAGTGCCACAACACACCTTTATAGTGGCGTGGTGGATACTTTCTTTACGTTAAAAACTACGTCCAGTCTTTGAAGTAAAGACCTTTTCACTGGTGGTGACTTGCAGTGGCGAGGAACACCGCCAAGTCACGAAGGAAGTGTCGCGCCTACCAAGATATTAGTTACACTTCACACGGCAGTGCACCAACGCCACTTCTTAACATACACGAGCTGAAAATGACCAGCTGACCTCACCACGTTGACACGATGTCAAACACACTGGTAATGACCCCAGGCGCCGGTTGGACTCAGCTGTGCGACCACCTTCACGTGAGGCAGGTGAGGCGGGCATCAGGCCACCCCCACCTCATCTCCAAGGTCATCACGAGTCAATACTTGTGCGTCACGCCTCCACATTGACCCTACCCAACGTTCCCTTAGTATGCTAAAGACAAGGCATTTCGGGAACCACCCATCACATCGCTCTGAAGGACTGTACAATGAAACAGCATTCACGCTGCTCCCCTCAGTGGCAGTCTCCCCTCACCTCCCCTCACTTTCTCGAGTCTCCTTTCCCCTGACCGCCGCGGCAGCCATATTGAATGTAATTTATCTGAAACATTCACCGTCGCCCTCCATGCCTGCCCACACATAATCAAAAATACTGGTGTTACGGATTTTCAGGGTTCACCAGCAGTACTTATTAACACTCAGGTGTAACTCGTACCTGCCTCCTCCCCCCTACCTGTGCATGTATACCTGCTAAGAGTTCTAGTACGATGTTTGGGGCTCACCTTTAGGTGTACGCTGAAGGTGACCCAGCCGATGTTGTATGGACGGCTGTGTAGAGTGTAATAGACAGGCCAGTGTCAGGCGACTGAGGGAAACTTGCCTTCACGGCACCGTGACACTCGGCACTGTCTGAGCACCGCTGGTGGCGGCAGCAACAGCGACTCAAAACACTGCCACACGCTGCATCACTGTCAAAGGTTTCTAGCACGACGCCAAGGTGACTCGGGAGGAGTAAGGTCAGGTCAAGTCACAGGTATCGCCACATGATCACACAGCCCCTACCCAGCTGAGCCTGCCACTGGCGCCCGGCACGCATCGTCGACGAGCCAGCAGCTGATGCCACTGTCATACAGCGCCACCCTCCTGGCGCCGCGCCCCCTCACCACACCTCGCATCTCTCAAACCATGTCACACCTCACTTTATTAATTTAATTTACATCTTGAGAAACAGATTCCTTCAACAAGATTTCATTTGCATAACAGTTCCGTGGTGTGTGTTGTGTGTGTGGCAGACAAGGTGAGCAGCGGCGCGTGGCACATCAAAACCTCATACTTGTCGCACATTTCCGGTCACACGTTCCCCGCAGCCTCCCATGCTACAAACACTGCCCCGCCAGCCCTCTACCATACCCCATTGCGGAGATGCACCTCCTGCTAAGTGATCAATACACTATTTTAATAGAAACACAAACCTTCAAGTATGATGTAAGTATATGAGTAACGCCGCGTTCCCGGTCCCCTGCGGTCTCGCGCATGTCTCAATTGTTTGTTCTTTCCCGTTTCAAAATGTTTAGTTCATATCGGGGACAAGCAGACAGAATATTAACGTTTTTGATCTTGATGAATGGCATTCTTTATAATCACTTAAGGAGTTGGTCTTCAATAAAAATCAAAAGATATATTCACGCGTAATATTCAGAGAAAAACAACACCGATTTCTTGTCACATCGGTGGCGTTGTTTCGCTCAGTTTATATTTTTTTTTAGAGCCGCACAGCTGTTGAGAGAAAACGGAAAATAATCGATATGCGCGCACTAAACTACTCACAGAAAACGCATACTCTTAATGCTATAAACCTAAGTAATGTTAGTTGCAGCTTTACACAAACAGCACCTCGTGAGATGCTCTCTAGCAATCATCAGATTAACAAGTTAAATGGTGTATGAACAGTGTATACGAATAAACAAGGGATGCAATAAAATATAGTGTAATGGATCTCAAAAATCAAACAGAATAGTATGATGTCTGTGGAGCTAAAAGATTGGTGAAAACTCACTCTTTTGTGTATCGTTTCTTCTTAAAAGCATGTTATCATAATAATACTTTGTAAAAGAGTAATAGAATATTGAAGAACAGCCACCGTGCCACAACTGACGTGTATGAGTTACGCATTTCATTGATAGAACACAGTGAAGCAACACTGAGCTAAGTTGAAATAATGATACAAAAACAATCATGAATGAGGATGAGAACTAACTAGAACTATCATGAAGCAGAGACGTAAATACAAATATTGTGTCGTCTGCGCAGGTGCAGACGACAAGAAGAATTATAAACTCAACAAAAGTTGCACATAAAAACAAATGAGCAGCGGTTAACTTGACAGAGTTGCACGAAATAGGATGAGATGCAGCATTATACAGGGACAGATTATATCTTCAGAGTATGACATGTTCTCTCTCACTACTCTATGGTATAGACGAGGGGTACTGGTAAGTCGAAAACTACGGGAGGGTGTGAGAGTGAGTGCGAGCCAGCGGCGTTGTGAGGCTCTTGGCGGCGAGGGATGCATCAGGCAGGAACCTCGTCATTGGAGTTTACAGTGTGGACTCTCCTCAAAGGGTAGGTTGGTTCTGGCTGCAATGACGCATGAATTAATAGTATTTGTTGAGGAGCGTCATGACTTCACAGCACTTGCAGTGGTAGTAGTAGGAGTAGTAGTAGTAGTTGTTGTGGTTGTGATTGTAGTAGAAGTATGTAGTAGTAGTAGTAGTAGTAGTAGTAGTAGTAGTAGTAGTAGTAGTAGTAGTAGTAGTAGTAGAAGTGAAGCCAAGTATTGGTAGTGGTAGTAGTAACAATAGTAGAAGTAGTACTAGTAGTAGGCTAGCTGTTGTTGTAGTAGTAGAAGTAGCAGTAGTAGTAGAAAAGGAAAAGTATCAGTGGTGTGATAAAACGCAATCTAACCTGGCATGAAGGCTCTTAAATCATCAAGGAAACCAGTGTAAGAATTAGTGTTCACCTGTACACCATGACGGCGGCCTTGGGAACACGATTATGCAAAGTCATACACTATTCATAGATTAGCCAGCGAATATTAATCATGCTTAAGAGATCACCAATTACCTCACGGTATTACATAAACGTTATCGAGCAAATGGAAAAATTCCATGTTTCATGGAGTGACAAGAACGGCATTAGGTCTCTGGAAGGCCGGCTCTACAGACCATGTTAGTGGAGGTGCCTCCCTGATCCCTCAATTATCATTTACTCACTATAATCTAGTATTATATTTATTGATCTAAAAACGAATATTAAAACATAAACCTGTTTTTTTTCTGATATTCTTTAAACCGTGTATCATGGGCATTGGTAGGGTTGAGGGCATTTTCTTAGTCAAACTATATGCATATTAATACCATCTTAGTTAACTTCTGTATGGTAGGATCTGCATTATTTGTTGTGTTACGTTTGCTGGATCATTTCCAAGTGTATCGTTTGGTTGAGTGTTTGCAGCATGCAGTAAACACGTGTGCGGGGCGAAGGTCGAACACTTGAGTAATAGTTCTCCGGGTACAGGCTTTCCTCACCATGACTTACAGTAACATTAACATACCACTGCATGATGCACCTTATGTGATGCCTCACTGTAACCTAACCATTGCATAAGACTAAAATTAGTATATGAAGAATAGGGTATGTTGGTGAAGCGAAAGTAAAGAGATGGGAGGGAGGTAGTAGAGGGAGAAGTGAAACAAACTTGGCACTTCTTCCCTTGTGCACACCCTTCCCACTCCCCCTCCCCACCTTCCTCCACAACGCACGTCGCAGTAAACATTTCTCAAAAGTAAGAAGCATACACCCATTATTTGCATTTTTACCTTGACGTATCCTTAATTGGTTTATAATTCTAGTGTTTTCATCATTGCACGTTGCATATGTGTGTGTGATGTGTGTGTGTGTGTGTGTGTGTGTGTGTGTGTGTGTGTGTGTGTGTGTATGTGTGTGTGTGTGTGTGTGTGTGTGTGTGTGTGTGTGTGTGTGTGTGTGTGTGTGTGTTTGTGTATCATCACAGAACCCGGCGATAACGTTAGTGATAATAGTAGTAATGGTAGTGATAGGTGGAAGTAGATCGAGGTGATATAGGAAACATACACTACCATTACGTAAGGTGAGCGTGGCATTACACCATCAAAAGGAAGCACCAGAAGCAACAGGTAGCATGCACCAGAGTATGAAGGGTGATGTAGAGGGGCGGGGCTGGGCGGGGCTGGGTGGGTGCTGGTAGGGGATAGTGGAAAGAAAGAGTTTGTGAGGGACGCCAGTGAAGGATGTATGACTGGGTGGCGCCTTCCCCCCCTCCCCCCCACCCCATTCCCCTCGTGCGACAATCAAATGACAAAAACAAATTATCAAACCTGATGAAGAATGACAAATTGACGATGGTGAATTAAATGTTTTCACGACATATTCTTTTGCTAATTCACTGGCAGAAAAAAGTGTGCGATTTTATGCAAGACCAATTTGCAAGTTGCTTTAACTGAATAAAAGCAAACTGTAGTTTTTTCCATAACACCATACCTCATTATATTTGAAGAGGAGCCTCGATCTCATCCTTTAATGGTATCTGTTATCATGATGCTGTGTATGTTTATCTTCTACTTCTGTTGCATACATTTGTTTGCAACGTTTCTGATAACCTATAGGTGATGATGTACTTGATTATGGTAGAGTATATTCATAGGTCCCAGTGATGTACGTGACAACTGTAACATAAGCAAGCACATACCAGATTAGTAGTGACGTTATGAGCACGTGATGCTGTCATGTCATTGAGACCACACGTCACACCTGTTGTCACTTATTTGGACAATAAATCATTTTTACTGATTTGTTCGTCAAATATTCCTTATCAGTAATACTGCATCATACTATTATAACGCTGATTGGAGGCCTCGTGAGTATTTGACGCTGAGTGAGTGCCTGGCAGCGTATGGTAACCCGGCGGCGGTGGAGGTGACAGCGAGGAGACGTCAGTGGGTGAAGCGCCGCTGAGCCACAGGTAAGGGTCTCGCGCGGCCCGGATACATTACTAAAGGTGTCTCATACTTATGAATGGTGTCAAGTGTTGGACTGTGTTCGTGAAGCAAGCATTTGTGTATATATGAAAGGGGCGTCACCATGTGAAGGCCGTGCCATTATCTTAGCGTAGGGATCTTTCCGGAAACTCTTATTTTGCTCACTTGGAGTTGGTTTTCCCCACGCGGCCGTACAGCCCTTGGTGTGCTGCACCTCTTTAGTGCTGTCTCAGCTTTAATTCATGCTGGCCCACCACCACTGATCCTCCACCCAAGTCTGGTGAGTTATGGAAGGCCAAGGGGAACAATGACCCGGCACTGCTATCTCTGAATCGGGGTTCTTCACCGCATTCAACATAAGTAATATATCTCAACCATAATCTATGTGTCCTGCAATCCTGGTTCATGTTTGTTTCTACTTTTCACCATTGTGTTCTGAATGGTGCTCAACATTTTCTCTAAATACGTCACCACGAGCCACACGCGGGCGTGGAGGCCGTGCCGGTAGGAAGGTGAAAGCTGAGCCTGTCGAAGTGTGAAGTTTCCCAACGTGTTTCGCTGTTCACTTTTTTTTCCCCGGTGTGAGTATGTACGTAACAGGCTAACCAAAGCTATTTTAAGAGTACTGCGACCAATACAGATCGGCTCAGTCTCCTGGTTAGTGCCTTTACGTGAAACTGAAATACTTATCCATTGTTACACCGAAATTTTCACCTCCGTCTCCACTGTTAAGGAAATAATAATCACGGCCTTGTCAGTGAAACATTCTCCACAAGTGTAACGGAATTAATTATATATTACATAGTCTTAAAGAGCATACAGCTTTGGTAGTTGAAAGTTGTATTCTTCCTGCACTACACGCTTGAAAACAATTATTAAGACTATCTGGTTGCATTCAGAACCAGTTATGGTGCTGTTGTGTTCCACGCGTGAAAGACAATGCTCATGTGTAATAATTGTTTTTGTTTGTGAGTTTTATTACTAGACGCGCCCAGAATCTTTATTTCAGCTTGAAAAAAAAAATCCCATTACTGGCAAATATAAAGAGTCCCGATCTGCTGATGTTTTTTACATTGATTAATTAAGAATAAAATATATAGTTATTTACAACGTAAATAACAATTTTTTGGTAACACTGATGACCAGACTGCACACACCCGACAGCTCAAGTAAGGCTGGTTTGATTTTTAATACTTGTCAACTCCACCTCCCTAAGAAAATACTCTTATTCATCATGGTTTGGAGGATCACGCGTTGGACTGGTGTTCGTCAGCCATTACCCTCCCCGAAGGAGCTCAGAACTCATAGAGACCGATCTATGGGTAAGGCTGAGACCTCACACAACCCCATCCCCTTGTTCAAAGGAGTGGCTACTGTCCAGTAACAGTTCCCTATCAGTGAACAATACTTAGCGACCTGAGCAGAGTTGGAACCCACGTCTTGCCGGGTGAGAGGCGAAGTTGCTAACCACTGAACCACGGAGCGGTGTGTGTGTGTGTGTGTGTGTGTGTGTGTGTGTGTGTGTGTGTGTGTGTGTGTGTGTGTGTGTGTGTTCACACAGACACAGACACACACACACACACACACACACACACACACACACACACACACACACACACACACACACACTTTTTTGATCAGTAATCCCAACCTTTGGTAATATGTGTTCTAACGACACAGCCTCGCTTGTGTGCTCTGACTTAGTCCTGTGCGGGATAAATGGTGGAAGAGGAACATGTTTGTACTGATAGTACTATCAACCTTTAATTATATGCATAAAAATAACTTGTATATCATATACTATTGGTCACACTTCAGGAAGATATCACTAAGTACTGTGAAGAAAAAATATTGTGCAAAGGCTGGTCAGCTTAGCGCCGCCGGTTATGTGGAGGTGATATCTGATAGCGTATCTTATCTCTTGTGAATGAAGCACCAAGACACACGTAACAGTGTTATCATGCAGCTGGAGGCATCTATCGGGAGCCAACAGATTAGTTAATTAATTTAAATCACGGCGAATAACGGATAAGATAAGGTATCTGTAGCTGGTAACACCAGCAATTTCCGCTTACTAACACCGTGCACGCGCGATGCACACACACACTGCACGCACGCTGGAATCCACACCCAATGTTTATATAGTAATGTACAGACCTTGCCCACACACACTCAAGGATAACGTTCAAAACAATGTTGTATTCTTTAAAATATAAAAAAAAAAGGCAAGACAAAATTAAACTAATTGTTGTTCTACACGTCACATACATGTGTTCAAAAATGGGTAAATACATGAAAATATAAATCCATGTGTAGGTGTATAGGCTACTACCAATTAATGATGAATTGTGGCAGTAAAAGTGAGCGTTAAGAGATACGAAGTCACAGGTGAGCCTTGAAAGGTGAGGCACTCTCAGGTTGGTGTTGGTGCCACGTTCCCGACCCTGCACGATGGCTGGCTGTGGCGCTTCAGGCATGACACTGTGAACCGTGCCATTACTGGCGACCAACTAAGTACCGATGTTGGTGCTGTTGAACCTTTCATCGAAAATTATCACCAGTTTCAGTAGAAGGAAGGATTACACCAGTCCCAGCTGTATAACGCCGCCCACTGTACAGTGGTTAATATCACGTGATTGTTACTGCCTACACTACTTTAGTGGCTAAAGTATAAGTGTGGAAAGTATGTATGATGCAATGAAAAAGTAGCGGGCATGCAGTGACACCAAACCAGCTTCCTTGCGTGATGTGTGAAGCGGTATGATGCAATTTGCCGCAGAGAGGGAAAGTTTACGGTCAGGAAACAGATGTGAGCAGACATTAACCCTGGCCACTGCCTAGAGGTTGTGGTGGGCTGGGTGAGTGTTGCAACACAGAGGTGCGTGTGTGTGTGTGTGTGTGTGTGTGTGTGTGTGTGTGTGTGTGTGTGTGTGTGTGTGTGTGTGTGTGTGTGTGTGTGTGTGAGCATCGAAACTCCATGTCAAGGTTGTTTTAGCTACAAAGAAATGAAAAGAGAGAAAAGAAAGTTCATGAGATGGTATTAGGTAAGCAGTGTGTGTGTGTGTGTGTGTGTGTGTGTGTGTGTGTGTGTGTGTGTGTGTGTGTGTGTGTGTGTGTGTGTGTGTATGAGGACAGACTGTACAACATGTGAGTACGTGGGGGCACACATGCAGTCTGTAGTTACAGTCTCAGTCCATGACTTATTGGTTGGCAAATCACGCGTCTGTAGAGTTGTCAAATGTCTTTCAATGATGGACTGCAACTTGGCGAATAAATACAGAGTACCATTATAAGTCCAATGGTTTTCAACATACTGAATTATATGGGAAGGCGATGAAAATGGTGAAGGGATGACGTTAATGTGTCAGTTTGTAATTTATCTTGGATGTGGTAATTAACACACACACACACACACACACACACACACACACACACACACACACACACACACACACACACACACACACACACACACACACACACACGAATCCAACGCATGATCCTTTAGACCAGTGGTTCCCAAACTTGGGATAATTTACCCTTTGCAGATAATATAACAATTTTTCAGGGGTAATGGAGGGGTGACAGAAAAGAAAATATATCTAGTATTTTAATTTAGTCATATAAATCAATATTGACAACATTTTGTGGAAGGGGTAGCACGCTTAATGTGGCATGTTAAATTGGATAACAAGCTGAAAAAGTTTGGGACATGAGATAACTAGTGTGAAGCGACAAGATGTTACAAATCAGGCAAGTGACTGGAATAACGAGACAGTCCATGGTTGTTGAGTGCATCATCTTCGCCTCAAGCCTCATGACGAGTTTCAGTGAAGGCTGAGAGTGTTGGGCGGAACCAGCTTGCCCGCCAGCTGTCCCTCCTCTTTCGCCTCCTCATTCATCTCTCCTCCTCCTCCTCCTCCTCCTCCCCATGCCTCTCCTCCTCTCCATTTTTACTTGTTAACTCAGCAGGTACCAGCGCTATCTGTACTGCTGTTTACTTCATATATTTTCAGGGAAATGTCTCATCTTTGTGTGAATTATTTCGTGCACTTAGATTCAATCCTTGTGGAGCGTTCTAAATCACCACCTGTGAAAACGTGGGCGTAACTGCTATGTGATCAGGGGTGATCAGGGTCAGAGTGTTGACTGAGATGAATATTCATGCTCACAGAAAGAGGAAGATACGTGCACACACACACACACACACACACACACACACACACACACACACACACACACACACACACACACACATACGCTATTGAACAAAGTGCTCGTATGTGTTGAAGGAGGCATCCATAGCATACTATTTTTGTTGCAGCTTATAATTACCTTGAACAGCTCGCGAACGTTGCACAATATCACCTTGAACAATTACCACACTACTATACTCACCTTGGTTTCTCTACTCCTGGGCGTCATTTAGTGTCGGGCGGCGAGTGAAGTGTGCGTGTGTGTGTTGATCTGCTGGTGCTCCTTCCATCCAAAGTTGTGTTTGTGGTTGTCGCGCTACCGTGATGAGCTGCCGTAGGTGGAGGTTACGAGGGATTGGTGAACGGAGCTTAGGTGAGTGCTGCCATCAGAGTACGCTTCAGTCTGGTGTCGATGATGCTCAAAGATTGATCATTCAAATGTTGCACGAATTACGCTGTCTGTCACTTGGCACATAGTTTTCTCGTGGGTGTGGAAAATACATTTTTCACTATCTATAATGTGTATGACTAACTAATATGGTGTTATAATTCACTGAAATGCACGTGTGTGTGTGTGTGTGTGTGTGTGTGTGTGTGTGTGTGTGTGTCGTTTTAATCGCTAATGAACAATTTGTCAAAACGCACAACAAGTATATTGAACATGTTCAACGCAGCAAAGTGTAAGCAGGTAATGTTATTGTAATTAATTAGCAGCAGCTTGTAAATGAACACCATGTGAGGATTCCAACGAATGACATCGCGTAATGAATTTGAACGATCTGCCTTCTGTACCAGCACAAGACAGCAGCTAGTGTGTGTATGTACAGTTACAACTTATATATAACACTGTGTCGTGTGGGAGTGAATGTGTTGCATTCATTGCACTTAATATTCTATATTTTGCCGTTGTTTACTCTAAACTCTAAAGTTTGTGTTCACCCAAACTGCGTCTTTAAAATAAACTATTCCGCACCAATACTCTTCTTCTTTCTTTCTTTTTAATTAACTCGAGCAGCACTGTAGTCCGTCTCATTATCACTGTTATCTGTTCACTGTAGACACGCACACTGTTATATGTTCACTGTAGACACGTATACTGTTAACTTTACTGTAGACACATATCACGTGATCACAGTAGCTACACTGTCAGTCTGTCACTGTCTCCATAATTCACGTCGATACTTGATACTCTCCGCCCTTATAAAAAAAACATAAAAACAGTTCTTTGTTTATTATTAATTATGTTTATTTACTTGAGTTTCACAAAATTTATGAAGATTGAAATTTAATTAATGATTGGTGATGCAGATGATCCAGTTGTAGTCAAAGAGTTGACTTAATTACAATATATACGTAAATTGATGAACAACCTGCAGGAAACATGAAAAAGATCTAATATTGAGAAGAAAAGGAGAGGTTATATATTTGAGGGGAAACAAGAAATAATTACAAAAATTAATTTGCTTGAATGACAAAGAAGTATAGGGAAGTTGGAATGGACTGAAGAAAGATGTGATAATGACAGAATGTACATCAACTAAAGGAAAAACTGTACAAATATAGATACGGAGACAGGACCACACGAGTGTAGCTCAGGCCCTCTGTATACTACAACTAGGTAAATACAGAGTTAGAACATTGTATGATTGCTATGCTCTGTGCACTCATCTCAGGGAAACATAACCAGTACTTTAATGGTTGGTTGGATTTATGTAGAGCCAAGTTACTATAGAAGTATCCTGTCTTAATTGTTCCAGTGTGGGTAATGGCAGGCTCCCGAACCAGAACTGTGGCCCGTTTGATGGGTGTGGGCGCCGGTATAGTGGGTGTGGGTGCCATTGCTGCCTATTACATGTATGATGATGACCAGCACACAAAGGTGAGTATCGTAAATACTTTGCAAATTTAAATGTCTTATAGAAAGTATTGGTTCAGCTTAGTAAAAGTGCTTATTAATGTTTTACACCTGAACATAGTGAATATCTAGTGATTGGGAAATTGACACATGGAAAAACAAAACAATGGATATGTTAGCAGGGTCTACTGACTTTTGGGTGAACCTGCCTTTAATATCATCTACCTCCAATGGTATTCAAGCTCCTTTCAATTTTTTCGTTTTGCAATTCTACTGATATCACAATAATTTATTTTATCTTGTGCTCAGAGGCAGTTTATCCGTGTGGCAGCAGCTGAGAATCTCAATGTCAGGCCCACAAAACCTTTACCAACACGGGAACAACAGCTTAAAAGCCTCAGCTCAGAGTGTTTTGATGTGTTGGTCATTGGAGGAGGAGCCACAGGTGCAGGATGTGCCCTAGATTCAGTGTCCCGCGGCCTCAAGACTGCCCTGGTGGAGATGGACGACTTCAGTTCAGGCACATCTTCCAGGTGAGTCATGATGCTTCAAGTCACTAGCTACTGTTAGACTAGATTGCTTTGGTTGGTTGAAAATAAGCTCAACTTCCTACCTATTTGTTAAGTTTTCACATCATCTGTAATAAATGACTGCAGTAAAAGAAACAATGTTTCAAAAATTGTTCAACAAAAATTGTATCATATACTTTATTTCCATTGTAAACCAATTGAGCATGATTGTTTAATATGTGCTGTTTTATATTATAGTAATAAGCTGATAACATGTAATACATGTCAATTATCTTTAAAGTATGCAGTTTTACACTATAATCATATAAGATTAGATTTTTTCTAAATTACATATATCAAGGAAAATCTAACCAGTAGTATTGCAGCAAATTTATTCTTTGTCTTTACTTTAGTTAATACATTTGGTAACTATTTTTAGAATTAGCTATTATTAATTTGAGTAAATATTTTCAGCACTTCATACATATACATTTCAAAAACAAGTATACTGTATTATTTCATAGTATTTTCTCCTCAGATCAACCAAACTTATCCATGGAGGTGTTCGCTACCTACAAAAGGCTATTTTGGGTCTGGACATAGAGCAGTACAGAATGGTGAAAGAGGCGCTCCATGAAAGAGCCAACTTGTTGGACATTGCTCCTCATCTCTCATACCCTCTGCCCATCATGTTGCCAGTGTACAAGTGGTGGCAGCTGCCCTATTTCTGGGCTGGCATAAAAATGTATGACTTAGTGGCAGGCAGCAAATGTCTCAAGAGTTCTTATGCCATTAGTAAGGAGCGTGCTCTGGAGCTGTTTCCAATGTTGAAGAAGGACAAGTTGGTGGGAGCCATTGTGTACTATGATGGCCAGCACAATGACGCCAGAATGAACCTCTCCATAGCCCTGACAGCAACGAGGCTTGGCGCTAGTATTGCTAACCACACCAGAGTCCTGTCACTCCTCAAAGAGAAGGATGAACATGGCAAAGAGAGGCTGTGTGGTGCCAGAGTTAAAGATGAATTAACTGGAAAAGAGATGACAATTAAGGCAAAGTGTATTGTTAATGCCACTGGACCATTCACTGACAATATTAGGAAAATGGACAATCAGGTTTCAAAGGAAATCTGTGCTCCAAGTATGGGTGTCCACATCACACTCCCAGACTACTATTCTCCTGAACAAATGGGACTTCTTGATCCCAATACATCCGATGGAAGGGTCATTTTCTTCCTGCCGTGGGAAGGCCGGACCATTGCAGGCACTACTGACACTCCATGCGGTGTCTCCCACAGTCCTGCACCAACTGAAGATGATATTCAGTTCATTCTTAGGGAAGTGAAAAGTTATCTGAATCCTGATGTAGAGGTTAGTGTAAGATTTGAAATGTATTTAGAAATATTCTGAGACAGTTTGCAGAACATATATGTATTGATGATCATGGTTACAATACCCTCTTGGTCTCTAATTGAAAACATAAAACTAATTTGTCTTCTGTTATTAGTTAAGAAAAATTTCTTTATTCTGAATTTGAAATAATCTATAAGTTGAGTGAGATAGAAATAAGATAAGAGTGAATGTATGACTATTTGTTACATGAATTTCCTACCACCTCAGGTACGTCGAGGGGATGTCCTCTCAGCTTGGGCTGGAATACGGCCTTTGGTCCAGGATCCAAATAAGACAGACACACAAAGCATAGCGAGAAACCATATTGTACACGTGAGTGAAAATGGACTGGTAACAATTGCGGGAGGAAAGTGGACCACCTATCGTTCAATGGCACTGGAAGCCATTGATAAAGCCATTGAAGGTGTGTACATAACTGGTCTTGGGAAAATTTCATAGAAGGTATGTGTGAGTTTGAGCAGAAGGCAAAGAATGGAATGGATGGATGATGTGAAAAGAGCGTTGAATGAATAATGGAGCAAGGAAGGATGATTGTGTGGGATTGAAGTGGTGATACATGAGAAGTGAGGTAGCTTTAATGACCCGGGGAGGAGGTTCTGGTGCGCCCATTGGACCAGACCAGGTGCAGGCAGGGAAAGGGGCATGAGTTATATATGAAGTAGCGTGAGTAAATCTCAGTATCCTGTTATGGATACGACCTCCAACCTGGACCCCAATTGCATGAATGACCTGACGAACTGTATTGGACAGGGTGCACTTCCTTTCTCATCCAGGGACTGAGTAAGAGAAGTGTATGTACACATGAGTGTGTGTATGTGCACCTTGTTTTGGCTATCCCCTTTAGGGGGAATATGTTGTTACATTGACAAATATAGTCAAATATTGAATGCACAATAATGTTTGTTTGCCTTTGTCTCTTTCATTGCCTTTCCAGCCTGTGACTTGTCCCCTGCCCACCAAGACTCTCAGACTGATGGTTTGCTGCTGGAGGGAGCACACACCTGGACACCAACCATGTTCATCCGTCTTGTCCAGGACTTTGGGCTGGAGTCTAATGTGGCCAAGCACTTGGCCCACACTTATGGGGACAGGGCCTTCAGTGTGGCCAAGCTGGCCTCTCTCACAGGGAAGCGATGGCCTATTGGTAAATTTTGAATACTCCTAGAGTTTATTATGGATCAAGTATTTTGTGTTTTATTTGAAAGTTCAAAGTGTTTATTGTAAACACCTTGATTTCCACATCCATTCATGTGGTTCAACAAGGTCAACAGAGGACTCATGAACTTATCAGTATGTCATCACCAATTTAAGAGTTATATATAGTGAATTCTGGCATAGAAACTGACCCCATGGATCAAACATTTCTACTTATTTGAAAAGAAACTACAGTATTACTTTTTTCTTGGGTGAACCTTCATGGTTTTATTTTGGTCCCTAGTGATAGAGCCAAGCCCATGTTGGCCCAGGAACACGGGTATATTTGTGCATCATTTGAAGGTTGAAGCCATCCTCTGTCACTCTATTGTATTGAAGTCACACTCAAAAGCAAGGTGTCTGGCCAACGTGTGGGTGACTTTTTATGACACTCAATGATATTAAAAAGAGGCATCACATCCAGGACTTGAATGTCGGGACTCAGCATCTGTCACGACCTCTATCTCATTAGGGAAAAATATTCTTAACCCTATCTCTGTGTGCACTTTAGAAATAACATAGAGCTACTCATCTCATAAGAATGTGTACTTTGGTCCATATTAAAGAACATTAGTGGAAGAAATCATAATGAGCTGTGAATTAAGTTGAGTTCATTCATTGCAGTTGGTCGGCGGCTGCACAGTGAGTTTCCCTACATTGATGCCGAGGTGCGGTATGCCTGCCGGGAGTATGCCGCCTCAGCAGTGGATGTGATTGGTAGGAGGCTGCGTCTAGCCTTCCTTAATACTCAGGCTGCAGGGGAGGCCTTGCCCACAGTGGTCAACATAATGGCAGAAGAATATAAATGGTCAGAGGCAGAAAAAAAAGTAAGATTTATCTATCTATCTATTTTTCAATCTAATGCCTGTTCTTAGAAACTGTTCTCAGGGGATAGTCATGACAGAAGAGTCTCCATCTATTTTGTTTCCATGATAACATATTATAATTAGGTAAAATTTATAGATATAGCTTACAGTTGATGAATTATTACAGAAACAGTTGGAAGCTGCTATCAAGTATCTCCAGCAAGAAATGGGACAGAATGTGAACCGAGCCTCCAGGGAGAAAATACCCATCAACATTACAAAGAATGAGATATCAGAGTACGTGAAACGCTTCAACTCCCTCGACATTGACAAGAAAGGATACATCTCACTCAATGATCTGCGAGCATCACTCAAGGTAGGATATTAGTTTTGGATAAATGTACAGAATCCTAATTCAAGTTTATTGAGTATTTAAAATAATTTGTCATACATAATTTTGTTGGAACATTTCATCGAGTTACTATTAACTTTAAATTCGGATACTTTTGAGTGAAATTCAATAAGATATGTGAGTTACATACTTCTGTTACTGTTTCTGATTCATTTAAAATTTCAGGTTAAATACTACTCTTTTTCCTGTGAGTGTCGATTTAGATTATGTCACTCTCTTTCCTACATGATATAAATTATTACTGAAGGTGATGTGAACCCCATGACCCTGACCACGATTATCATAGCAGAGTCAATATTTTATTTTTGCCACTCTTAGTATTATTGTTATAATTATTATTAATGTTCTGATATACCTCAATGGGCACAACCAGTTCTTACTAATAATATGGGACACATTATTCTCATTGATTTGTTTACATTTACATTTAAAGTGAGTGTACAAAAAGGAGTGCTTTCATGATCCTTTATAAGCCAAGGCTTCCCTTATTGTTTCTTTCCTTGCAGGCGAGGGGACAGGATGTTCCTGGAGAAACTCTCCATGAGATACTCAATGAAATAGACCTCAATCTCAATGGACAGGTGGAATTTGATGAGTACTTGCAGGTAACTATTAACCCATTTCTCATGCCTTTTGTCATTCAAACGTAACGTAACGTTTTGCTTGACATGATCAGCAACATTTCATAACGTATGGAAAATTTTGCAAAAATCAAAATGTACAAATGATTGGATACTAATTGATCTTCTGCACCCCTATTGATGTTATTGTGAGATAATTAGTGTAACTTCTAGAACAATTAAGTCAAATTATCATCATGACGTCACCGCCAAGGACATTCTTCACTGACATCATGGGACAAACAATACAAAGTAATCTAGAAAGTTTCAACTCTTAATTAATTTCCATTACTTTATTTTTAATCAATTGTTTTGGATTTCTGGCAAATCATGTTTAGTGTGTCCTTAGGTGAAAAATGACAGTTCTTTTAGTATTATAGTATATCATGTTTTGTATTTCAATGTATGTAACAATGAAGTTGTGAGTAAGTGTTAATTGTTGACACAAACTCTCACTTCTCTAACACTGTGCATCTCCGTCCAGATGATGGCAGCAATCAAGGTGGGCTCCATCTCTCACTCTCGGTTTGCACAACTGGCAGAAATGGCAGAGGAGGATCAGAGGAAGAAAATTACAGTTGACCGCAGTGGTGGTGGACTATAGCATCGTGTAAATACTTAATTAACTGTATTTATTTTGATTTGTTAGGAAACTTCTTAGTTAGAATGTCTTTAAGTATAGTTTTGACCTTTGAATGTCAGTGGCTGGATCCTTATGATGTACAATGAAAGAAATTACAGTAAACATAAAAGTTCAGAAAAAATTGTCAGCTTGATGTACTGACAATCACTTAATCAAGTAAGACTTTGGTGTGGAACGAAAGTCAAAAAGTAAGGATCCAAGCAGTAGAAGTGAGTTGCCTGATAAAACCCTGTGGTGGAAGAAGAATGGACGGACGGTGAAAGTAATGAAAGTCTGTATAACAGATTTACCATGTGTATTAGAGGTGGAGGAATGGAATGTGGAGTAATTGAAAGTCAAACGCAACACATTGAAGGTATACAGAAGAATTAAACTACAAGGAAAGTGTACATGAGTAAGGTAGAGGTGGTGGGTGCAAGAAGACGACCTCCAGTGTAATGAGAGGACAGAGTACTAGAGTACTTAAGAAAAAAGGGAGAAAGAGAGAGAGGAGATTGAAAAAATTAGAGAATGCAAGAAAGGAATCTAAGCACAGGAGTAAATGTAAACATTTTTCCTGTGGCTATCTCCTGGAGGGAGTTTGGAAGAAGAAGCATCAGATAGATAGATAGAGACAAATATAATGATGTTAGATTGGACAAGCTGTTATTGTTACTTATTTCTATGATATATGAGAAATATATTCCCAGATAGAATATGGGGATTTATTTATTTATTTATTATATATATATATATATATATATATATATATATATATATATATATATATATATATATATATATATATATATATATATATATACTTTTTTTTTTTTTTTTTTTTTTTTTTTTTTTTTTTTTTTTTTTGTTTTGTTGTTGTTGTTGTTGTTGAGAGAGAGTACATGAATCTAATGAAATTTGTTTGAAGATGATATTACAAACGTTACTCAAATGCATGTAGGGACTAAGTCTATTCTGTAAATATACTGTACAGGAAGAAGCATTTAACCTAAGAGTGACTTGCTGAGAAATATATAATAAGGATTTGATGGACAAATATCTAATTAAAGCATAAATGCAGCGAGTTGATTATAGCTAAGGATGGAAAGATGAATCATTGTAGATAGAATAGTCATTCTGTTTTCATTCAGAGGAAGAAAAGTTATCAAATGTAAAGCATTTGATTCCAGAAGCATTACAGAAAAAAAGTTTCATGGATTTGAGTTACTTGTTATAAAGGTTGTGAAAAAACTGACATGCAAAGAAATATGTTGCCTTTGTTAATGTCATCAGCCACAACACCTGCCCATCTTTCCCCAGTTATTACTAGACTAGAGTCTGGGCTGATTTGTGTGCTAGTGAAAGTGGTTTGCAGATTTCCTTAAAAGAAGTGTACTAGCAGTTATTTTGTGTAACACTTTCACTTTTTGTGTGGCAGTTACGTTCAATGAAAACTAGATAGTGAAATTTCAGAAATCAAACAATCATAAAGATGAAACTGCTATGCAACTCCCAATCTCTTTCTTTTATTTTCTTCTTTTATTTCTATGGTAATAGAGTTCATTGGCAATCTCCACCAATGACAATCACTGTAGATGGAGATTTTGATAAATTGAAAGATAGAGATCAAAAAGGCCAAATAAAGGCTTGCCAATGGCTGTGGCAACAAACCTTGCACAAAAAATACAGGCATGAGTGTAATAGCTCGGTTTTTAAATAATGACAAATTTATTTGGAGCCCGCCATGAAAGGTAAGCAATGCCTACATGAGCCTCGGATGTTGAAGCCCCTGATGTAAGCACAGGGCATGAACCAAACGTGACCAATGATAGTCCAGGTGCTCTTTGTCACCTTGCATCATTACACACCTTATCCTGTCTCTCTTAGATCATAAGTTTGTGGTGTTTCAAGTTAGCAAATACTTTAAGCATCATTCTTAATCATCCGTTTAATCTCAATTTTCTGCACTAGTGTTCTTTTTAGAGGTGATGCGGGTTGATTCCTTTTTGTTCCTTGTATTTATATTGTACATTCTTCTTCAAGCTTCATGTGCTTCTAAGGGAATTTTCACTTCTTGCCAATGACTATGCAATAACCCAATTTCTAAATACTGTCAAACTGATCTGGAAGCAGCCATGAGAGGCAGAGTATATATTGGAGTGTGAGGGCCTCCATTCCCTCGCCCAGCCACCCCAAGGCATGAACGTAATACACTGTTCAAGTTATAACTGGACACTGATGGCCCACGTAAAGTGTGTCAGCCTATGTTTGCTGCTCACTAGATGGATTAAACTTATAATGATCACTGATTGATCTGAAGTAAGTCGTTGAGAGGTCAAACAAAACCTTGATGGTGGCTGGAATTTAATCTTGACTCAACAGACACTTAGTGTGAACATTATTGATTGGTCAGTAAGTGGTCAGTGATGGAATAAACAGTTAAGAAGCCTGTTGTCCACGGTGAATTACTCCAGCTCTTACAAATACAAATAGAACATTAGGAGATTCTTTAATGCATTCATTTGTTAACAGAACATCACCTAGCAATACACACTCATTGTTGTTGGATTGTAATCAAGAATATTAAAGTTATAAGCATATCTCGGTGCCTCATTCTGGCTGCACAACAATATTAGTGCACTGTCCGTTTTTTGCACGACCTATGAATCTATGTATAGTATAGTGACCTCTTCTTACAGCCCCTCGGATCCTAAACTACAGTACATGATAATAACTTGAGTTGCCTCACTTCTCTTGCTGTCAACATCCACTAGTTAATAGCAAACTAGGATTCTTAGCCCTCCTTCCACCCTGTTGTTTATCCATACTGTTATATGTTGATGAGCAAAGTTTGTGGGTCTTTGGTGTGGCTCCACTAACTAAAATTATGAACTATGAATTTTTTTTTTTTTTTTCTTCATTCATATTAGCAGATATTTTTTAGTATTTGACATTTGATTTGTGTATAAGGATTTATTCATAAAATGGAATCTTGGATTTCAGATGTTAGGGTATATATTATAGATTTAATTAATGTAGAAGTAGACAAAGCTGCATTGAAATTATTGAATCTGTTGTAGGAAAACAAATTTGTAATAACACATTGTGCCAAATCATTTTCAAAATCTCACTGCAGCATATATAAGTTAAACAGACCAGAGGATAAAATCACACCCTAAATGAAAACTTCAGTAAATTGCATAGGGATAGAAATATAGAGAAATACAAGTTTCAGTATTTTCAGTTCAGTATTATATT
>JAXIVD010000943.1:10000-72500 GCA_036785275.1 Cancer borealis | reverse complement strand
TCCCTGAAGCATTGAACATCTACTTAACTCCGTCCATTCAAGAGGCTGTAGCTCCGCCCTCACGAGAGTCTCTCTCTCTCTCTCTCTCTCTCTCTCTCTCTCTCTCTCATGGATATCCAACTATTAGAAACAGACGTAAGATGAAATACATTTTTGGAAATATCAATCCCTCTCTCCCTTCCTTCCTTCCTTTCCTTCTTCCCTCTCTTTTTCCCTCTCTCCCTTCTTTCCTCCCTACTTCCTTTTATTTTAAAATTGCCGCGGTTGTCACAAACTTTTTTTCATATCACTGCGATATATGAACTTTATACATATATTTTTTAGTTATATTTGGTGGTTAGTGTATATATAAATAATGTTCATATTTTTCGTTACCCAAAGTGAAAGTGAGTGAGAGTGGAGTGACTGTGTTTAGTGTTTTGTTTAAGTTGAGTGCGAGTGACGTGTTGTGGTGGCCATGTTGAGGCGAAAGTGAAGGGTGGTGCAGATTTAGGCGAAACACGCAACACTACCGCCGCCTACACACCTGTAGAGACACACAGAACGCAACCCTACCTGATCGAACATGCTAAACATGTGGAAGGTGCGAGAACTGACTGAGAAAGTGTAAGTATTATGTGATGGTTATGTGTCGTCACTCAGCTGATTACCTAAACCCAGGTGTTCACTAAGCATGACACAGGTGAACACACGCTGCACCAGAACACATTAGTGCCCTTTTTGACCAGGGGCACAAGGGTGTAAGGCCACACAACTCCCTGTATGAGGCCATGCTATGCCATCATTTGTTATTGTTCAGTGTTCATAAATACTCCAACGAGACTAAACCCTTACACTAAATTATTGAATGTTTAAGTATTTCTTTATAACTACTGCTCTACCTCTTTCTTTTTTCTCTCTTTCCCTACATAATATGGTAAAACTGGAGAATAGGTCCGTGTCGCGTACAAGCACGAAACTGACATATCAGTTAGAAGACTCGGTAGTGGTTCCAGAAACGTTAAAAAAATGAGGTGCTCACTTCTAGTGTGGCCGTAATAGCACTCGAAAGTGTGGCGATCCTCACCAGTTTCTAAGTCCAGCGAGCTCCCTCCCTGTGTAAAGTAAACACTGATCTGATTTTGGAGGTCCTGGGATTCCAGGGGGGATGCAGCTCCTTCTGCTAGATTAGGTTAGGTTAATGTCCTAGCGGGGGCGTCCCTGGTTAGGTTCAGGTTAGGTTAGGTTCAGGTTAGGTTAGGTTAGGTTAATAGTGGGGGGTGCGCCCACCCCTGCTAGATTGTTAGGTTAAAAAATTTCGATTTTATTTATTTATTTATTTTTTTTTTTTCGAATTTTTTAAAATTTTGAACGGCCATATTTCGCTTAATTTTCATCCCCCCCCCAAAACCCCCGATTCCCCAGGCTCCCCCAAGCTTGTTGGAGGGGATGGGGGGGGAGGGGGGGGAATCGGGGTGACGGTGAGGGAGCTCGCTGGACTTAGAAACTGGTGAGGATTGCCACACTTTCGAGTGCTATTACGGCCACACTAGAAGTGAGCACCTCATTTTTTTTACGTTTCTGGAACCACTACCGAGTCTTCTAACTGATATGTTAGTTTCGTGCTTGTACGCGACACGGACCTATTCTCCAGTTTTACCAATATCTTTGAAGGATAACATTTTACATCACCATAATGGTGTTTTTGTAAAAGTGCAGAATAAGACCTTCTGACTTTTCTTTTTTCTCCTTCCCTACACACCATACATAGTGTACTCAACACATCTGTGAAGGTTTCAGGCAGGGGTCACCATTATTTACTTCGCAAAACGTCTTTGAAGTTATGTTATGTTAGGTTGGTTAGGTTATGTTAAGTTATAGTTAGGTTAAGGTTTTTAGGTCAGGTCATGGTTATGTTATAGTTAGGTTAAGTTAAGTTAGGTTCGGTTCGATTCAGCTAGGTTCGATTATCAATTATCAAAGACTATCCAAATTGCTACCATAATGTCCTCAGACGGGACTTACAACCTTTATATGCATCTGAGGCTGTAGTAGCAATTAGCCTCGCACGTTCTCAACATATTCAGGAGAGAACGTAAATATAAATATATATACTATAAAAAGTCTGAAAACCTACGCCAAATAACAGGCGCAGCAAGTCCACCTGTGCCTCCATAAGCTCATGATGTCACGCTGATAACTGCTCAAGAAAGTGTCTTGTCTTGTCTTGTCTTGGGAATTTGCTTTGGCTGTGCAGGCTGTGGTGCCACAGCCTGTAGTGCCCCAAAGGTGCAGGTTGCAGATAAGTAAGTGGATCAGATCCTGTTGAGTTGACCTGTCTTCTGGAGGAAGGTCCTGGTGTGCTTAAGTACTTTGAAGGGCAGATCACGGTACTGAGAGCCACCTAAGAGGTCAGTTACTGTTGGTCTGCGGAGGTGGAGAGATGACAGTGAGTGGAGGTCCCGTCTCTGTATCTCGTATTATCCAATTTAATCTTAAAGTCATGTATCATCTTCGCACACACCACCTCTCTGTCCAGACCATTCCATATATCCACCGTTCTGTGTGTGTGTTTGTGTGTTCTTAATATTTAATTGTATTTTAAGAGGATTGAGTCAAGATCACTGTGTCCCATATTTTGATACTATTTTGTCATTTTTCTTTCAAAGTGTAAATGTATGGATGGATAAACGCACATTTACAAACATGGGGGTTGTTATTGTTGCACTGCAGTCAGTGATGCACATCCCATTCACGTCCATGATCTCTTCCTTCCTCATCATATCCCATACTTTCTTCCTTCTTTCCTTGTCTTCTCTCCTCCCTTTTTCCTCTCTACTGCAAGGGAGGAAGAGGCAAAATTAATATCTATGACATCCATGTACAAAGTTAACCGTACTGTAGCCTAACTTGTTCGTTGCAGCACCAACATGGTGATGAACTACACAGAGGTGGAAGCCAAGGTTCGTGAAGCCACCAATGATGAGGCTTGGGGACCTACAGGTGAGGTGATGGCTGTCTCAGGAGGATTTGTAGCACCATTCATATCTCCTTTTATATATCTTAATATCCATCGTAGGAATTGTTATGTTTATTATATGCATAGTTTTCTCATTCAATGCTTTCTTGATTATTCCGTCAATACGTAGCTTTATATGATGGTGAGTTGATTTGTATATGAGTGTTGTTGTGTGTGTGTTTTTGAAGAAAAGGCTACTTTGATATCTTTTGTTAGTTCATATCAAACAATGAATTAATTGTAAGTAGTTTGAGTGCTTATTCTAGTTTTGTTTTGTGTTGGTGATGTTAGCTTTGTGTTTGTGTGTAGTTTATTTGGTCATCATTGTTTTGGGTATGAGTGAGTGAGTGAGTGAGGCAGTTGCCTGTCATGGATTGTTGCCTATAGAAAATAGTTTTGAACTGACATGCTGGTGTAGAAATTTTCAAAGGAAAAATCTATCTATCAATTTGTACACGTAGCTTTTATCTCTACTGAAAGGGATATCGAAGACAAGGCATTTAGAGTTGATGGAGACTGTACTCTCCCCTCCCCCTCTTTGCCCTGTTTTTTTATAGGAGATAATCCAGAGGAGGTTGTTTCCAAACCCTTCATTCTGTCACATTATATTCACCGCTTATGAGCCACAGACTATACTGTGGTAGTATTTTTGCTATCCCTACCACAAAAAGAATAGAAAATATTGTTAACCATTGATCCTTTGACAGGGCCCCAGATGCAAGAATTGGCACAGTCTACATTCTACTATGAACAGTTTCCTGAGGTGATGGGCATGCTGTGGAAGAGGATGCTGCAGGACAACCGTGCAGCGTGGCGCCGCACATACAAGTCTCTCCTCTTGCTCAACTATTTGGTCCGTAATGGCTCCGAGAGAGTAGTCACATCCGCCAGGGAACACATCTATGACTTAAGGACTTTAGAAAATTTCAAATATATGGATGAACATGGGAAGGATCAAGGCCTTAATATCAGGTATGTTACTTGAAACATTAATATATGTATTCTGTCATTGTGGAATTCATTGTCTTTTTTACATCCATCCATAAGTGTTGTTGTTCATACTTACTCATTTACTCACTTACTTAACCATCTACTACTACGTTGGTGCAGAACTGGAGTATTTAATAGAGCTAAAATTCTTCTTTCCAGGTTACCTTTACTTGCTTATTTATTTATTTATTTATTTATTTATTTATTTATTTATTTTATTTTATTTTATTTTATTTTTTTAAATCCCAACATCATAGAGAGCAAGTTTGTACCCAACACATACGTCTGTCTTGTATATATTTTTGTATATGGATTTTTCAGTATGTTGATAACATTTTGAAATTTTCAGGGTGAAAGCCAAGGACTTAATTGATTTCATACAAGATGACAACAGATTACGAGATGAACGTAAAAAGGCCAAGAAAAACAAAGACAAATACGTTGGTGTCTCTTCAGAGTCGATGGGTTTCCGTGGCTCAGGTCACAGTAAGTTGTTACCATATTCAAAAGATTTGTTTTGAACATTGTTGTTGTTCATGGTTTGGTAGCATAGTTATATTTGTGCTTTAGGCTTGTCGTGGAGAGACAGATAAATTTGAACTAACTTCCTTTCACACAACAACAATTGTTCACCCAAGAGAGAATAGACAGGACTAAGTTCAGGAGTTATGACAATGTCCTCAAATAGAAGTGAAAGTCCAATAGTTCTGTCTTCCCATGAGCATGCATGCATGCATGTGTGTGTGTGTGTATTTACTTAGTTGTAGTATACAGAGCCTGACCTACACTCGTGTAGTCCTGTCTCTGTTTTTGTATTTGTCCAGTTTTTTGTTTCATTGTTTTACATTCTTTGCCATTATCACCTCTTCCTTCAGTCCATTTCAAGTATCTATACTTCTCTGGAGAAAGCTGTACTTTTTTGTCGTTCAAGCAAAATCGTTTTTGCAATTTTTTCTCCTTGTAACAGTCATGATCAAATCAAATCAATGTACAGTGAACCCTTGCATCAAAGAACCCTGCTGCTGCAATGGAGAAAGTCATCAAGCCTGAATGTCTGGTGCAATAGTTTAAAATTCACGGAAGAAGCACACCGAGACTGGCAGTTCAAAACATGTCTGCTAGTTGGTGCACACGACGGTTGTTTACAAGTATTGGATAGCTGTGGTTGCCAGGGATTAGCTGTGTTTTTGCCCGATTGTTGGTGTTTTTTATGCTTATTTGAAGTCTTCCAGTGCAGTGAATTCATTATAGTATCAAAAGAAAAGGGATATTTTTAAAAAGAAGCATGTAAATTTTAAGTATTGTAGAAAAGTTAGAACTTATCAAGAAGGTGGAATCTGGTATTTCTGTCGCCTGCATGAATAACGTGTGGAGTAAGGAAACAAATGATGAGTAATATTCACAAGTCTAAGGACAAACTCAGAAAATATGCTGTTAAATTCAACGTTGATGCAAGTAAGGATAGAAAAGGTGTTACACATGAAAACACTTGAAAGTTGCCCAGAGTAAATAGGTTGAGGAAGTAGTGTTGAAATGGTACATTCATCTGTGATTGGTGTGTGTGGTAAAGATCACAGCAACTGCACACAAACTTGATCATCATATGGGTGTAGAGTTTAAAGCAGTTGATGTTTTTTTATATATATATATATTTTCATCTATTTTCATTATGCTATTTATTATGTGTAAGTGGTTAGTATTTTCTTGTTTTTGCAATATTTTCACATCCTCGCATTAACACACAGTGAACTTGAACCACTTCTCCCTCCCTTTAGTCCGTGGATGTGAGGGTTCACTGTATTGCTCTTGTATCAGATGTAGAGGAAAAGATTTCACAGTATTTGCTTGTGACAACTCCTGTAAGAATGTCACTATTGTGTGATTTTGACAATGACTTAGTATTATAGATTCAGTTTAGTGCATAGCTGTAAGTTAGTCTGGAGTAATCATGTTTATAAATTAGATTACTTTGATGAGTTGACACTTTATTACAATGCAGGTGACTGGGATAGCTGGGGAAGCAGCAAAAGAAAAGAGGATTCTGACTTTGGAAATCGGTTTGAGGACTCTCCAAACATCAGGTATGTTTTTGCAAGGTTGTACAGTTGACTCCCAACTCTACAGTACTCCTCCTAACCAAAATTCCAAAGGAAGAGTACTGTGGCGTTGCGAGACAACTGTACCTAGTTGTAGTATACAGGGCCTGAGCTACACTCGTGTGGTCCTGTCTCCGTATCCATATTTGTCCTGTTTTTTCTTCAGTTGATGTACATTCTTTGCCTTTATCACCTCTTCCTTCAGTCCATTCCAAGTATCTATACTTCCTTGGGGAAAACTGTACTTTTTTGTATCGTTCAAGCAAATTCCTTATTGCATTTTTTTCTTGTCCCCTAAAATATTTAGCCTCTCCTTTTCTTCTCAATATTGGATGTGTTTATGATAATAATAATAATAATAATAATGATAATAAACTTTATTAGAAAGACAGTCATGGACTGAAAATATACGAGTGTGGTGAAAAAGTCCTACATATACTAAAAATACTAAAATTATATTAATGCTGGATTTTGAGGTTAAGACTATGTTAGTATATAAAGATATTTACAATGAGTTTAAGGTTCGCACAATGGTTGGTATTGTGATGCTGATTGCTCAGTGCTTGGTGCCTTTATTGGAATCTGCTTGTTTTTGCATGAGGTAGTGTGAACCAGGGATGGAGCATCACGTGGGACCACCTGATGATGAAGAACACCCTCTCCAAACTTTGTTAGATTCTCCTTTGGCCTCACAGACACCCTCAACAGACTTAGGATGGAGAGAGCATTATTATAAGCCTATGGGGATGGGAGGAGGGTAACAGGCTGACCTTGACTGCCAGGACACACATCTTGACCGAGTGAGGCCAAGTGTGTGCGTAATTCTAGGAATATAGGAATTCTAAAAGTGCTAAATTCACCTCTATGTGTAGATTAGAATCTGTCTGGGCTGCTGGTTTACAAAAAATCTCTGCTTGAGCTGATTGTATAGAAGATAAATAACAGTTACAAGTAACACCACAGCAAGTTGGTAATTGGTTAACATTGCACAATTGAGTGTTGAGAAGTATTTTTTGTTGTGTGTAATTTGTACAAAATTATTCCTGCTTTTCAACCAACAGTGGGGATGAAATTGAGGATCCTGTGGATTCCGTGAATGAGTACCGAGATGAAGAGTCAAGCCCCAAGTTAAGCAGCCCGTCCACCAACTCCACCAGTACCATTACCACCACTACTACTACCATAGGCTCTGCTGCTCAGCCTCAGAAAAAATCTTCAAAACCTTCTAAAATGGTTGATTTAGGGGCAGCTGCCACATTTGGAAAGGACCTGTCATCCTCACAGGTGAGTGTCAGTACCTCTAAAAGCATCTCTTTACTTTTTTTATGAAGAGGGTTCCTTATGTATTTTCTTACAGAAGCGAACTTGTCATGATTAAAAATCAGGATTAAAAAATGCACAGTTGGCAGGAAGACTGCCGCTGGTGCCACCCTTGACAACCCTTGAAAGGTGTTCCGTGCATGTGGTGTGACCTTTGGATCATATCAGGTGCTAAGAGGGAGAGAACATGAGTTAAATATAAAGTGGCAGGGATAAACCCTGAGGCTCTGTTATTGATATGACCTCCGCCATCGTCCCATTGTGTGATTGACCTTCATATGTATATCTCGCATTGTAATTTTTGTATAATGAATATGATAACTTGTACCAATTCTGGATTCTGTTTATATTTCTTTTCTAATGAAACTAACTTTTACAACAGCCTTCTGCCACTGCCACCACTACCACCAACAACAGTAACAACAACAATAACAACAACAACAACAATAGTCTTCTTGATGATATTTTTGGGGGTGCCACCAGCAATGGCACAACCAGTCCAACCAAACCTCCGCCAGGTGCTGCTGAGGATGACTTTGATCCACGCGCTGGAGAAGCCATCACTGAACCCAAGGCAGAGTTTGGGAACTTTGCAGCAGCCTTTGAAAATGAGACTCCAAAACCCACACTGTGAGTCTCTTTCACTCTGTTCATGTTGAAAATTATGCAAATATGATGCACATGTTTTTATTTTTTATTTATTTATTATATAAGTTAATATAGATTTGTACATTGCCTTCATCTTTGAGCAACTTTTCCAAATTCTTTCCAGGGAGGGTAGTTTTGCAGATTTCTCAACATTCTCTCAAGAAGGTGTTGTTCCCAGTGGTGAGTAGCCTGCTTGATCCTGTGTGTTGTGTGTTGCTGTTCTGCCTTTACCTTGGGATGTAGTTGTACTCCAAATTTGTATGGAAACAGATCATAAATGTTTTTTGTAGCTTCTTTTTTAATTTTTTTGTTTATGTACTTGTTTGTGTAGAAGTACAGTTAGTTTTTCCGCTTTGATTTTGAAGAATGACTCGTAGAAATATTTCATAATGGCTTCTTAACATTGAATTAAAGTGTGCATTGTGTTTACCTTAGGTGGCTCCTCAAATGCTTCACTGTTGATGGGAATGATGCCAAGCCCTGCTGCCCCTGCTAGCTCCACCACTTCTGTTGTTAATGCACCAAGTGCCCCTGCTAATAGTAGTATTGACCTCCTACAAGGCTTATTAGGACCCAGCCACCCTTCCACCCCAGCCCCTTCAGTCACACCTGTTACTTGCCCCCTTGGTGCTAGTGCTGACTTGGGGGGATTCAATACCAGTCTGTCTGGAATGACTCTCCCACCACCAACTTGTGCCCCCATCCCATCCATGCTTACCACACCAAGTAAGTTGTTATGGTACTATTCTATTGATAATTCTAAGAGACTGGACCATTACTATAGACACTTAAGCCCAACCTACTACCACATACACACCCAACACACTTTGGTTAACAGATGCTAATGACAACTATATAAAAGAAATTGATGCTGGTGAGACCGGGATGCAGAACAAAATTCAAGGAGTGGAAGTGAGTGATTTGAGAGGTGTCTGGTATGAGCAGAATGAATAGTAAAAGTAATGAAAGTGTATATAGAAGGAAAAGTAGTAGAAATGGTGAAATGCAGCATCCTAAGAGGCTGATTCCTGGAAAGAAGTGAAAAGTGAAAGTGATATGACAAGTGGAATATACCAGAGTGGAGTAGATGCTGGGAGTGTGAGAGGATGAGTCCCTTTTTAAATGGGAAAAAAAATGTTAGACAATATGTGTGTATGAGAGAGAGAGAGAGAGAGAGAGAGAGAGAGAGAGTGTGTGTGTGTGTGAAAACTTTCCTGTCCTTTGAGGGAGTTCCTAGAAACTGATGTTAAAGTTGGGTAGACTAAACAAATTTATTTGCAATGGTACTACAATACAATGCCATAACCTCCTCTCACTCTGCCAAAGCCACAGTCTTGGTTGACTTATGTTGGTGTTGTGGGATGTTGTTACATACATAAATATCCATATTGGAGTTATGAACAAAGGTAGTGATATAAGCAGCATGTAATAAATTATTGTCTATCTTTATCTATTTACTGGCTTTCATTCCTTTAAACGGGGTAGTCAAGATAAGACATTTAGGGTTCAAGGAGACTTTATTCTCGCCTCTTCCTCTGCACCTTGTCTTTTCATGGGAAAGAATACAGAGGAAGGGCTTCCTAGATCTCTCACTCCATCCCTTTTGGTCTCCTTGAATGAGCCTCGGGGGTTGCGGTGGTAGTATTCTTGCAGCGCTCACCACAGCATTGTTAATAATTGTACATAAAAAAAGAACACTATGAACAAACAAAGAGCTTTGTGTGACGAGGAAAGAGTTCAGCAGAAGAAAACTTTTTTTTAATAGAAGTTCAAATAGTATCTTTGTGTATAAGTGATGTATTTGACAGATATATACTAGCTTTATAAAGATGATTAATTTTGCATGTTAAGCAGTCTATTGTAGTGACTTTGATGAATTACTGTTGTATATCAGCTCTGTGGTGGTGGCTGTAAGAATACTACCACTACTCTCATGGATTACAAAAGGCAACAAAAAGGGACGGAGTGAGAGGTCTGGGAAGCCCCTCTTCTGTATTCTCTGAAAAAATAGTGTGCAGAGGGTTAGGGGAGAGAAAATTTTTCCTGAATACCTTCTGTTGGCTATACCCTTTTAATGGGGATACAAAACAGGTATATAGATAGATTGACTTTATATTTACCTCCACCAACGAAGTTGAGCAAGATGTTGTTTCCATAACCTTTACCATTCTTATCATGATATGAAAGGTAAAGAAAAGGAGAATGCTGGGATTAAAGAGAGAAAGGAGTGACTTCTCATGTGTTGGCTGGGAGTGGCAATTCAACCATCCCTTTTGTTTTGTCAGAGGAATTAATGGGTTTGGTTGGTACAAGGCAAAGGAAACAAACAAAGGGAGGAAGGAGGAGGAATATGCTGGATATGAATTAATGAATTTGTACAAAATGCGAAGAAAAAAAATCCATCCCAGTCCCCCCACTTAAAGTTGCCTGTGTCCATGACTACAGGGGATTAACATTTTCATAGTATTATTTTTCTTTGAATTTTACTCTTAAACTTGTATGTTAAACAAAGCATTAGAAAGGAAAAAGAAATTAATTAGAAATGAAGTAATTGATGTGTAATTTGAAAATGTATTTGGAATGGAGTGAAATAGGAACCCTTCTCACTGGAACACTGCCTTGCCGAGGTGAGAATGCCTACTATTTCAATGATCAGTAGAGCTAAACTAGACAAGTGCAACCAAACATGTTCTAATGAGTCAATTGATGGATGAACTACAGCAGATGATTTTGTAGTTGCATAGAGGAAGCCAGACAGTTGGTCTAAGGTTGAATTTGAAGAAATTTAAGGTGATGAGCAACAATTATAAACTAGATCATAAAATTAATATAGATGATGAAGTAATAGAATGTGTCCAGGAATGCATTGACTTGGGTAGAATACTGGTGCACGTCCAGATCATGAAGTAAAAAATCAAAAGAAGAATATATATAGGATGGAGTGCTTTTCGTAGACAACACAATGTTATGAAAAGTAATCTCCCATTATCACTAAAGAGAAAAGTATATAATCAATGCATTATACTAGTTTTAAAATATGCATCAGAAACCTGGAGTTTTACAAAAGCCCTGGAGAGAATAATGCTTAGTATAACATGGAAAAATAGGAAGAGAGCAAAATGGATTAGGGAGCAGACCAAAGTTGAACACATCTTGACCTTAATTGAAAGTAAAAAGTGGACATGGGCAGGACTGTTAGAATAACAGAATTGCAACGCAGGGATGGGAAAAAGAAGGGAAGGCAGACACAGAACTGGAGGAAGAGATGAGATAGGAAGTTTTGTTGGAGTTATCTGGAATAGACAGGCTGCTGACCTAGATGAGTGGAGAAGGTTAGGGCGGTCTTTATCCTGCAGTGAACTCAGAGGCTGATGGTGATGGTGATGAAATAGGAACACAATGCAAGGATGTGATGCAGAGAAACTAAATAAAGTCAGAGTAACAAGCTCATGTTTACTTGATTTGGGCAGATTAAAAAGAAAGTTAGTAAGTGCTGAGTCAATAGGTAGCTTTAAAAGACGTTTGGATCAGAGTATGGATAGGGATGACAGGTGGGATGGCTAAATATTGGATTATTCCAAGGGTGAGAGACAAGGAACTGCCTCGTGTAGGTCATCAACTGGCCTCTTCCAATCTCCTCATTTCTTATGTTCTTATGTGCTAGTCAAGGCAGAAAGACTAAGATTAACTGAGCCAATTTAGGGGAAAGCTGTCATCCTATTGAAACAATAAGAGTTTTTTAAAGAAATAAGTTAAATTCAGTAAAACTGTTGAATCTCATTTAACATCAAACAGTGAAAGCAGTGAAGGTGTTTATCTTGTTTATTTGCTTAGCTCCATTTTGATACGATCCTTTCATTAATTTTCCCATATGTTCCATCCTTTTCTGGTATCCTTCCTTATGGTCTCCACGTACATATTTCTCTGTTGTGTTCATACATTTTGAACATGGCAGATGTAATGATCAGATTTGGGACTTTAGTTTGAAGCATGTAAATTAAGATGTGTAAACATTAATTTCACATGTAGCACTTTGCTTACTTTGGGATTTAGAGAACTGTTCCTGAAGGAATGTAAAGTACTACCTTAGAATGTAATCATAGAGCTTCATATTGGATTCAGCATGAATGATTTGGGATTAAGTGAAGCTGTGCATTGTATTAATCATAATATTTTGTTAGTATTGCATTTTAAATATCAAACAAAATAGCTTCATCTTAATTTTCAGCTTCAAGATCAGAACTCAAGATTGGCAAAGAGAATGAAGATCATGGAACTGTATATGAGAAGGAAGAAATGACCAGATACAACAAGAAAAATACATGTAAGGTGGAAATTGAAACAATCTTGAAAAAACAAAAAATTATGATTGACGGTTTAAAAGCTGCACTCACAAGCACCAAAGCAGACAACTCTGTGATAGTGTCTACTCTTGAAACAATTATGAATTGGCTGCCAGGACAGCTGACTCCCCAACACTATGCAGGCACAGACCAACCAAGTGAAGACATGAAAGTATTTTGTAAGCACTTCTATGGCTCCACATTTACAGCACTTTTGAATAACTATTTGGGTAATGGAATTTTGAAAAAATCTGAAAAGCATAAAACTTTGTATTATGATTTCCTGGAAGCTGGATATCTTGAAGAGAGTATCAGGATATTATTGAATACTATGCAGAATATTGACAAAGGAAAACTGGTAATTCTAGTGACTTTACTTGATAGAATTGTAAAGTCTTGTTGTATTGAACAGTTTTTGCTGAGACATTGTTCACAAGCCCGAGAAAATGAAAAAGATGCACTAGATTATGAGGAAACAATTAAGCTTTTGACATCATTACCAGAGAGAGTTGCCAACAAACTTGAACGTCTAACTCCTGAGTCCTTCAGGCCTATGACATACTGCAGAATCATGGCCTACCATGTGTTGCAGGTTATCTTCTTCATAGCTGATGGCCTTAAATATGGTGTCTCTGGAACTGTAGCACCTATTGGCAAACTTGTAGGGCAGCTGTGTTTCTTGAGTGATGCTCATGCAGTGATTGAGACACTCACTCACTGGCTTTCACTTTGGGGAACCAGAAATCCTATTATTTTGAGAATCTCACAGAAAATCTATTTTCATATCCCAGTAAAAGCTAAAGAGAGATTTCTGTCAACTCTTATGAAGATGGTTGCAGACTATAATGCTTTATATGTATTTCTAGGCAATTATGATACAACCTGTCCTCATACAAAATATCATATGATAGAATATCTTGTAAGAGGATCCTCTCAGAAGAATACAGAAGCCATCATTGAATATCTTTCCACAACACAAAGTAGCCACCAGGCTGTGAGGTCTGTCTTCTTGAAGCTTTTGGAAGTGTGGTGTGATGAACATATAATTATTCACTCATCTTTTGATCATCATGTTGACATAACCAAAGGACTTCTCATATGTCTGATTTACCTAACACATGAAGACATTGATAGCTTCAGGCATGAGGTTATTGAGAAGTTGTTGCCAGGTATTGCTTATCATCTTGAAAGTCCAAATCACAACATGGCATTGGTGGGAATGGTTGCAGCTGAAGAAATAACAAAACTTCTTCATAAAGATGGACCAGCTTTGAAGTTCAAATACAAAGATTGTGATGTTGTTCATGAACTAAGACAAGTTTCTGCAAAGAAAAATCAAAACTCGGAGAAGACACTTAGTGCAGATAGAAAAACTGATGAAACAGTTTGGATGAAGGATTTTATAACAGAATTACATGCCTTGGGTATGATTAGGGAAAAACAACCATGTATCAAGGAACAAGGAGATTCAGTCATCTTAGAGAACTCCCAAGAACAGAGTCAGTTGCCTTCTCAAAAATCTTCTTCAGAGACAAATTTGCCTGATAGTAAATTAGAGGAACTAGACAGTGATGATGATGACGAATTTCAACCTTATGACATGTCTGCAGACACCCCACAGATGAAGGTTCGTGAACCATCTTACCCACAGGAAGTATTGGAGTATTTAATTGAGGGTGAAATAGAAAAGGTAACAGCAGCCCTGAAGGTCTCAGAGAATATTATACGCAGGGAAATGAAGTTGATGAATCCAGAACTAGCTGAAGAAATTACTAAAGTTGTTCTACATCTTGAAGATAAATATAGTGTTGAGGAATTTGAAGAGAATCGTATGAACACACTCTCTGCTTTGGTGATGTCACACCCCAGCCAGTGTGCCTTATACCTTGGCTGTGAATTTTATGAACGCAACTATAATATAAAGCAAAGGTTGGACATCATTAACACACTTGGGAGGGCAGCCATTGAGTTATCTGGAAGAAATGACAATGCTGAACTCTCATTATCTTACACTACATCAAAAGGAAAATCTAAAAACAAGCCTCTTGTAAAAAATGAAATGAAAAATATAGCAGGCTACTTTTTCTTCCCACTGATAAGAGGTCTCAGAGAATCCCGGCCATACCTTGACCTCTTGGGCTCTGATCGGTTTGTGCTGTGTGAACTCTTGAGAACTCTTGGTCTCATCATCAATGTTACTGGACAGTGTGAAACTTCCCTTAAGATGGTTGGATGTTTAATGGAGGTGACGTGGTCATTGCGCTCCTATACAGACACTGATATCCGTTGTGCATGTCTACAAGCTCTTATTTCTGGTCTGGAGTCAGTCCCAGACTCTGTGCTACAGTCCCTTGTGTACGACGAAATGGCTAACCTTAGGGAATGGCTGGCACTCTCCATTCAGGAAGACCGAGATAGAAGATGTCAGATTCTTGCTGTTAAATTAGCAATTAGATTAGATAAATGTTTTGCTCAGCAGGTAAAATCTACCTAAGTAAAGTATTTTTATTTTATTTTTTATTATTTTATTTATTTATTAAAAGAAAATTTGTCTTATTTGCTCGTGTAGTTAATCATATTAAGATGTGAATAATTCAAGTGTCAAATTATATTTCTAGGCATTGTAATATAATTTCATGATTTACAATCGACTGAAAGTATTGAAACACAATTTCAAAATTTTACTGAAATTCTGTTTGTTCTGCAGTTGCTTGTCCTTATCCATATCTATGCTTGAAAAAGTGGAGTTGATAAAGAACTTAGAGAAAGGAATGTATGTAAACACTGTGCGAGTACTATGGCATTGCATCATCCAATGTATATGACTTAAAGAAACAGGCAGGTTTTCAGTTTTATTTTGCATGAAACAATAAAAACCTTGTATGGATGCGTGAAAGATTTATTTATTTCCAGATTTATTTTCAGATCCTGTATCACTGTAATAACATAAAATACACAGTAATTGCATCCTCCAATAGATGCAAAGAAGATATAGTTGAGTGTTGTGTAGATTTCTTTCTCTTCTACTCTAGGGGCCTATTATGGGCTAAGTGGGAGGAATGTATTACTGTATGTGTAGTTATGCATGAGTGTGTGCGTGCCTTGTCTCAGCTGTTGTCACCCTGGTATATGGATAGATCGATAGTTTTCTTCACAATCTTTTCTTTTAAGTGATTCAAACATGGACACAAGATTCAAGGTTAGTTAAGAACATATATGTATTAAAAGATAATTATTTTTGAATGATTACTTGCATTGTGTGTATTTTGGTGAAGGAAAGTGGAAATAAGATTTAATGAAAATTCTTGTGTATTACGTGACCACAGTTTTTAGCAGAAAGTCTATATCTGAGCCGAAACTGATTTTTGACATCCCTAAACATGACACAACTTACTTCGATTTCATGATATTTTGTTCAAGCATCATAGGACTCACTGCCTTCATTTTGAATTGTTTAATTTTATACATTGCTCATAATTGGTTGTTATTTACTTAAGATAACTGATTAGCCAACCATTGTATACAAAACACAAAACTCCACATATTACAGATAATATGTGCTACTTGCTCTTCTATGTCATTAAGGGACATACTTGTGGTATTAATTATACTAATACATTAAGGGACATACTTGTGGTATTAATTATACTAATACACATGGAAGAAATGAAAATTTAGATCCTAAAAAGGACTAGATTAAGTATAGCTATGACATTAAGAAGCACTAGTAGTTAACACTTCATGTTGCAACCATGTAGTTGTCACTTGTTTGGGGATAAAGCCTTCCTAACTATCCTTGTGTAGATCATTAGGGTATATACCTGTGGCTTCAGGTTTCAGAAATGCAGAACTATCACACTAATGAATGCATAGATTAGGAAGATGTGATATTTGCCATGAAGTAAATACAAATATGACTCCACTTATGCAATTGTTCTTTATTTGGTGTGCTTTTGTAGTTATGTCTTGGAATGTATAAGTGTAGAAACAGTTGAAGGGCAAACTTTCTTGAGATTCTAAGACTATTCTATTTGTATACACACCTGACTTATATCTGCCTTAGAGGCTGGTAGTTTACATACATACATCCACATGTATTCCCTCAGTTGGTGATGAAAAATGGAAGAAAAATTGACTTGGTAGTCGTATACATTCCACACAAGACCAATCCTTGGGGGGGTGAGAGAAGACTATGGAAACACGGTGAAAGACACATGCAAATGTTTAAAGAATATGATAGAAAACAGTGACAACATAATCATGATGAGAGATTTAGAAATAATGAAGAGCCATCAAGGTTAAATCTACTATTGACAAAGGAAGTGGAAATAATTAGAAAAATAAATTACCAGTGCTCACTAGGAAAGATTGACCATGTACTTATTGAGTTCGAAGTAAAAGATAGCCTAGATAAGGGGAGAAGAGAGGAACACTAGAATAGAAGATACAATTATGGTAAAATAGACTTTGTAGGATTAAGAATATTTTTTGCAAAGATAGACTGGAGTAGTTTTCATGCAACAAGGAACACCCAGAACAAATAGAATCAGTTCATCCGAATATACACGGAGGGCATAGATAGATTAGAAATATCATAGAGAAAGAGCTAAAGAAATAGCTTTGAGGAGGATTCACCTCATCAGTCGTATTGTTACAAATCTGAGCAACTTTTTACCATAAAATTTACCCATACTCAGCAAACATATAGGTGACTAGTATAACATGGAGGTGGCTCAAGTATTTATTTTGGTGTGAATATTGTGCAGTTAGAAATTTCAGATAATGATGTGAGGGAGTACCAGCTGGTATTTAATTTATAAGTGTATCTAGGTTGATAGTATTATAAAGTGTGCTCCCTTGTTAAGGGTATTTTTGTTAAATCTATCTCTCTGTACTTGTCCATAGGTTTCTCAATGCAGCAGGGACTAACTTCCCTGCCAGTCATGGGCCAGACCATCATGCCAAATGCACAGGTAAGCATTCTGCTTACCTCTGAGTCACCATTACTAACCTGGCTTTTCTGGTAGGCGTAAATGAGAACAATTTCAGAAGTGTGATTGAGATTTTTTATTGGAAAGGAGATTGAAAATTGTTACTTATGTGCATTGATAGCCCTTATTAAATGTGGTAAAGTTGAGATGAGGTTGAGAAATTTAGACTAAAAGCACAGGTACTGTGAGTGGTGATGGGAAATGAAGACCAACTATGATTATTACTCCTAAGAATATGATAGTCTATCCCATCCCTACCATGGTACCACAAGAGGTGTTTCAGTCAAAAGGAATGAGAGAAAATCAAGATGAGAATGGTATTTATTAGTAAGTAACATTACAGGAGTGGCCAGAGTTGAAATATGAATGAATATAGTACAGTGCTCTCTAAACTTTAGTAGGGGTTTGGTAACAAAGACATCAGCATGACATGAGTGTATGGGTAGGGAAAGGTGGAGGCTCTTCTGCCATGGTCATCCCCTTTGGGGATATTCCTGAAGGGAACGAGGTATCAGACATCCTCAAGAAATTTTTTCTTACTCCTGTCAGATTTATTTTTATATGATGATGCCACTCAATTATGTTCATACACCATTTAAAAACCCCTAATTGTGCCCACCTTTCAGTTACTACATAGGCAAAGGCCATCCATTCTTGATCCAGTTTTTCAAGTCGTTACAGTTTTAAAAATTCCATAGATTGAAGGCGATACATAATCTCACTATGTGTTCACTAAAGAGCTGAAATCAACAGTCAATCAGGGATGATCCATTGCTGATGCTGTGGTTATGGTTGTCATTTACTGAATCTGAGGCAATGGTTATAACTTATATAAATTGTTCCCTTCCAGACACAAGGTACTTGGGCTAACAGTGGAGTAAACATAAGTCTTGACAACTTGACTATCAGTGGGCAGAAAAAGGCCCCAGCACCAAGTATGAACCAGCTCCAAGGGAGCGCACCTGTCATGCCACCCCAGCCCGTGGCGCCTCAGCCAGGTAAGGAAGAGCACATTTTCAATGCATGTTTATTATGTAGTGGGTGGGACATTTCTGTCAAGTGACTGCAGTATTGAATCAGCAAGAACACTTATTTGTTGGTTCATCAGTAAACAAGTGTTGGCTGTATAAGAAGGATCAGTGAGGTGAATACAAGCTACAAAAAATTTTTGTGAGAAAACTATTAGGTATAGTTTGCCTTACCTAGCAAAGAAAACTTCAGGAGCATACCATTCTTGGTTGCAGGAATGATGATGATGGGAGGAGGTCACATGGTGGGAGGGAGGATGGTGGTTCCTCCACACCCACAAGTGCCTGGAGCATCAGTAGTGAATGGTAGTGTGGTGCCTCCCATGATGATGCAGGGTGGTATGTTGTCTGGGCCAGGGGCACCACTGAGTATGAGGGGTGTTGGGCCTAACATGCCTGCTACCATGACCCCTATGATGGGAGTGATGTCACAAAATCAAGCTGGTCCTATGTCCATGCCAAATAATATGGGATTGTAACAGGCATTAAAGCTTTACACACAGTTTTTGAAATATATCTTTTATGAGTAATGCAAAAATAATATATGAATATTCTATCTCTTTACTAACTTGGGAGTACAGTATACTAAAATTAAAAGCATGAGTTTGAAATATTAAATACACTTGAAGATGATGCTGGAAACCATGGAAGCAATTGAGAAAGCAAACAAGAATGAAAGCAAAACTAGACTAGAAATTAATATTTAGTACTCATGGTTGCTTGAGTACTTTATATTTGTATGTGCAAGATGTGTTACATAGACAACTTTTCTTGATTCTGATTCTGTTTGATTAGCTAAACCCCTCAGTTCTCTATATGATTTATGTAATTACAATGCATAGTTTTGATGCTAGTGATACTCAAGCTTTCATGGTGATCTTTTTATTTATTGATTTAATTTTCTATTATATTATGTTTTTTAAATAGATCTGAACTTTATGTTCCTCTCACTTTATATGCAAAATAGTTATGCCATAACACTTCTCTTTGGTTATTCTGCTTTTGTTTGGAAATGATTGGTGAAAAGTGCAATATACATTTAACTGTCTTGCACTGATTGTTTAAGAAAGATTATTATTATTATTATTATTATTATTATTATGATCATTATCATTATCATTATTATTATTGTTATTATTATTATTATTATTAGCCATGTGGTGGGGCTGCAAGAATACTATTACTCTATTCCCTGCAGCTCATAGAAGGTAACCAAATGGGACGGAGCAAGGGATTGGGAACCACCTCTGTATCCTCCCCTACAAAGCCAGGACACAGAGGAGGTGGGGAGAGTAAAGGCTTCCTCAACCCAAAATGCCTTGTTTTGGCTATCCCCTTTTAATGGGGATATAAGCCAGGGATTTAAATAGATGGATTATTATTATTATTATATAGCTGCCTGGTGGTGTAGTGGTTAGCGTGCTTGGCTCACAACCAAGAGATCCTGGGTTGGAATACCAGGTCGGGTGAAGACAAAATGGGTTTGTCTTCTTAAATGCTATAAACATTGCCCACCTAGCAGTAAAATTGGTATGGGGAGTAAGCCGAGGGTTTGTCGACTTGCAATCCTGGCAAGAGCGGAAGGCTGGGAATCCTATCTTCCTGTATCTGTGAGTGAAGTGTTTGCATTTGTGTGTGTGTGTGTGTGTGTTAGGTGATTCCTCAAAGAGACCAGCAATGGTCTCCGCCACATCCTCTGCGGTAAAACAGGCGTGATATAAAATTATCATTCCCATTCCCAACATCGTTATCATCATCACCATCTTCAAATTTATGTGAATGAATGATGTAACCTTCAAAATTTGGATTATTTTGTTTTTATAAGTAAGTTAGGCTTGTATAATTTCTTTATCGACATATTTCTTAGCCAACAGATTAATTAGTAAGGTAAAGAGTGTTTATTGATCTTAAATGTTGATTTATTTGAGGGAAGATGGTGTAAGTTTAGTCAAATAATCACATAGAAAGAAGAAAATATGAGGTGCTCAATACCTTCAACTAGGAAACATTCTACAGTGTGAAAAATTGCTTTTTGTAACCTGAAGGAGCCTATCTATCATTGGGATAAGTCAGTTAGTTGATGAGAATCTGTTTGTGTGGAAGAAGGAAAAGTCTGTGAAAACAGTTGTGTGTGTATGTGTGAGTGTATTTACCTAGTTGTGATATATAAGAGATGAGCTAAGCTCATGGGGTCCTGTCTCCATGCTGTCAACTTTAGCTTTAAATTCATGGATATTTTTGGCCTGGACTGATTCCTTTTCTAGGCCATTCCAGATGTCAATACATCTATAAGGGAAGCTATATATCTTGATGCCCTTTAGACACCCTGTTTTCTTCAATTTTTTGTTGTGGCCTCATTTTTTTCCTTGTGTCCCAAATAAACAAATCGTCCCTGTTGATTTTTTCCATTCCTTTCATCACTCTTTACACTGCAATCAGGTCCCCTCTTTCTCTTTTCTCTTGCAAGGATGGTAGTCCCAGTCTTTACAATCTTTCTTTGTATGTCAAACCTCTCAAGCTTGGTACCTTTTTGTTGCCGATTTCTGTATTCTTTCAATTTTGTGAATGTTTTTCTTATGGTGTGGAGACCACACCACAGCTGTATATTCTAATCTGGGACGTATTACTGCCTCTAAGTTTTTTCATCGTATCTCCATCCATATAGTGAAACTCTACTTTGATGTCAGTTAGGAAATTGTAGGTATCTGGTAATTCTGCTTATATGTTTCTCTGGAGACAGGTTGTTTCAGATTATGACTCCTATGTCTTTCTCTTCCTCCATTTTCTTCTATTGTTTCGTTCTTCATTTTATAGTTTTAACTTGTTCTTGTATTGTCCTTTTCCATTTATAAGACTTTGCACTTCTTGACGTTAAATTCCATTTCCCACATCTTGGTCCAGTTGTAAATCTTATCAATTTCTTCTTGCAGTTTTCTACAGTCTTCCTCCACCATTATTTTTCTCTTTTTTTTTTTGCTTTGGTGGCAAACAGGTTGGTGTAATTGCTCACTTCTTCCACTATGTCATTCATTTATATTAGAAACATTATCGGGCCCAACACTGATCCCTAAGGTACTCTGCTAGTTACTTTCGTCCATCTTGATAATTGACCTTTCATCACTGTCCTCATTAATCCTCTCTTTCAAAAAGTCTCATCCATCTTAAGATGTTGCCCTTCAGTCCTCAAATGTACTCCAGTTTTCATAGGAGTTGTTTGTGAGGCACTTTGTAAAATGCTTTTTTCATGTCTGTGTGTGTGTGTGACTACTGTGTTTTTGGAAGCCAGAAACTGCTTGACAGCACTTGGTGTGTGGACGAGGTCGTTGTCATGATGCAGATCCAGTCTTGTTCTTCCACTGTTCTGGATGTTTGTGGCATATGTTCTCCCTCACACACTTCAAAACCTCAGTAAAACTTTCCACTGACAGACTAGGTGGGACAAATTTCTTGTGAACAATCCCTTAAATATCAAAGAAAATAATCAACATAGATAAACATTACTACATAATTGTAGCACTTTTTTTTACCTCAGTGAATTGGGAGATTTCCACAGCCAATGACTGCTTTGTCTGTGGGTGATAACCCTGTTATAACCTTGGAGGTGAAGGTGGTGTCATCTGTGACCTGATTCTGCTCATTACTCACCATACTTGGCACAAATTTTGCAACGATGTGTCTCATGCCCAACACGTTTTGAAAAGATGCATTGCACGCTCCCGTATGACAGTTCTACACTATCATAAACATCATGGATAGCTCATCTATGACCTGCAAGGTTAGTCTGATGAAAATTTTTGATGTTTTCTAGTGTTGTTGCCTTTGATAGTCGTCAATAATGGTCATAGTCTTTGACTGATGTTTATCCTTCCTTGAACTGTTTGTACCAGAAATATTTTCAGTTTTGGGACATGTCATTTTCACCAAAGGCTTGCTGCAGCAACCGCTGAGTTTCTAAAGCCGTGTTGATCTTTTAGCAGAACTTGATGCAGGTTCTTTGTTCTGTGAGGTATGCCATTGCAAAACCGCCAAACCACCCACAAATCACGCTACAATGGTAAATGTAGTTTAACGACACGTCTGCTTACAGTCACAGCCAGAGCCACACTGACGCACAAAGGGTGCTGCTGACTCCTAGCAGCAAACTACAAAACTTTAAAGGATAACAGCCTGGTATATAGACAGATAGATTATTGTAAAGTAGCTGGATGATTGGCTCAACAGAATCTACATCTATGTAATTTTTCATGACCTCATTACAGTGCATGCGTGTGTGTGTGTGTGATAATAATAATAATCTATCTGTATACCAAACTGTTATCCCCTAAAGGGGGATAGGCATGACAAGGCATGCATACACACACCCATGCACACATACATATGCACTCCCCTCACTTAGTCCCTAACCCCCACAGGAGAAGAGAAGTATACCCCCGTCAGGTCAGTCATGCAAATGGGGCCGAGGGCGGGGGTCGTATCCACAGCAGGGTCCAAAGGTTTATTACCATTGCTTCCCATCCACTAGCATTATGTGGTGAGGATGGAACAGGAGCCTGGAGGCTGGGGACACACTCAAGCTAAGACAGCATCAAGGTGGTGGACACACTTGCTATAACTCATGTGCAGGAGGACCAGCGCCTCTAGGTGTGAGGGAGGCACAACCTGCAGGTGGGTGGCTGATATGCCCTGTTGGGTGGGTGGTGGGAGCAGGAGGCAGATAACACTGAAGATGTCTAAGGCACAGCTGCGTGGGTGGTATTGTGGTACAGGAGACTAGACAAACAAGTGTGGGATAATCAGCACCGATAAACACTTATAGGCATCCCACACATGTATAGTCAGTCAGGACGAGTATTGTTCACTAACACCACTTCAACGTTGATCTTTGTTTGTTAGTGTTTCTTACATATTCACTTGTTCATTTTCAAGACTGTGTTGTGTGTCCATTCCAAATTTATTGTCCTTGATTTTATAGAACTCCACTTCTCACTGAGGAACGGGGTAGGGTAAGGTCTGGGATAGGGAGGACGGTCAACAGGCTGGTTATACCTGCTCCCAGGAGTGCCAAGGCATATGAAGTGTGTGTGTGTGTGTGTGTGTGTGTGTTATAGTATCATTGCGTTCTTGTAGAAGTAGTATCAAGAGTCAGACAGGCTGGAGTGTAGTTTTAATTACTGATGTAACATAAATCTTCCTGTTTTGTTTGTATAATTTATTTAACTTGTGATTTATAACCCAGCACATTATATTTTCCTTATTTGATATTGTCAGTTTTAGATAATCTGATATATGTTTTATTTCATAATATAGGTACACAAACTTTATCCAAAATTCTGAAAAGTCCCAACATTTTTTTCCCTAGATGTCGTCTGTACACCAAATGTTGCATTTTTATTTGACCAAACAAAACCCAATGCAACCCTTGCTCAACTCATGCCATTCAGTGTTGTCTCACTATTTCTACCAGTAGACGTCCCTTTGCTGCTCACAGATATTTTGTATATTTTTGTTGATTTCTTTTTACTATGAAGACAGAAAAGCAAACACCTCCCTAATGTGTTTGCTTTCAGAGAAAGAAAAAATCAAACATCCAATCATCGAGATGTTCACACAAGAATCAGTTGGCTACTGATGGTGGGAATCTGATCAATCTGATGATTCAAGTTGCTAATGGCAATTAAATCCCATGATTTAATCTCTTTATCTATATACCTGGCTCTTATCACCATCAAAAGGGGGTAGACAAGCAAGGCTTTTGAAGTTCAGGGAGACTTTCCATTCCATTCCCTTCGCTCTCTTTTCATATGAGAATATATATATATATATATATATATATATATATATATATATATATATATATATATATATAGAGAGAGAGAGAGAGAGAGAGAGAGAGAGAGAGAGAGAGAGAGAGAGAGAGAGAGAGAGAGAGAGAGAGAGAGAGAGAGAGAGAGAGAGAGAGAGAGAGAGAGAGAGAGAGATAGGAAGAGGTGGAGGTGGAGGCTCTTCTGTCATGGCCATCCCCTTGGGGGACATTCCTGGAGAGAATGAGGCATCAGAGACTATGAATAGAATAGATAGATAGAGAATGCAGAGTACGGGTTTCCCAGACCCCTCGCTCCACCCCTTTTTGTCGCCTTTTACAATCCACAAAGAATACGGTGGTAGTATTTTTGCAGCCCCCACCACATATTTTAGTGTATCTGATCTATCTTTCTATATACCAGGCTGTAATCCCTCTTGGGGGGGTGGTAGCCAAGACAGGGCATGCCAGGATTCAGGGAGATATTACTCTCCTCTTCCCTCCCAGACCCCTCGTTCCATCCCTTTTACAAACCACAGGGATTACGGTGGTAGAAGTCTTGTAGCTCCTATCACAGGCCAGATAGAACACAGAATTAAGGCTGTTACATGATATAATTGAAGACAAATACCACTTCCAGGACACTGTTTGGCTCTGCTAATTTTTGTCCAATTTCATAGTCTAGTAATGAGTTTGATGTAACAAAATGGAAGTAATTGTTTCAAAATTGAAAATATCATCATCCACTGGAGTGTTAACATCGGTAGCATCAGCATGATGTTGGTGGTATGCTTTCTTCAATCTTAACTACATTTTACCCGTGTTACTGATAGAGTGAATCAAAATGTCACCAGCAACATCACGGCAGTACTATCAACGCCAACATCCAGCAGTGGTGTTGGTGTTGACAGGGTTGTCGTTTTGTTGGTGGCACTTTACTTGAGAATAGAGTTTGTAATTCTATGATCTCTCTTTATTTCTTTGCCAAAAGTAATGCTAGAAACAATTCCAAAATTGAAATTTCTGAATTTTGAAAAGTATCTGGTCCCAAGGGTTTTGGATAAAATGTTGTGTATCTGTAGTTGATTGAAATTTCAGACATAGATAAACTTTTGTGCTAGATTTTCTAAATTTGCCTTTATCACACATGTATAATTTTTCACAAACTAGTATAGTTTACCTCATTCATATCTGGCATGTGTTGAGCATGACTTTAGATATATTTTCCTATAAAATTTTGTTTGGCACTTCATATTGCTTCCTTTTTGTGGTCTCAATATGGATAATGTATGGTATTGCTCTAGTGTGCAAGAAGTATTTAAATGAAAAAGTTCATTGAACTGTTAAACTTTGGTTGGAAGAAATTTAAGTACAGTATAATGGCAGATTCAGCTGATACTAAATAACTAACTGGTTATTGAACATTTTCACTGAGAATATAAGAAATATAGCTGACACTGAGCACTATACATATTTATGGGCAAGTTGTACATCAAACAAAACTCTTATTTTCATAAATTCAATCAAAGAGAGTTCTTTAAAGCAAAGACAGAAAAGATATATATGTCATTATTTATGATATATCTGATTAATAACAACTTATATGAAAATTTTTATATACAAATGGTCAGCATAGAGGCCGTTTTACTTTTATCATAAAGAACATTATTCTAAATGTATGTTTAAACCTCTTCCAAAGATAACATCAGAACAATTTGTTGACATGTCAAGTGCACTTTGTTGTAAATTAAAACAGTATGGTTGACTGACTCACAACGAGCACTGAAAATGTAAATAGTTAATACATGCAATAATTTGTACCTTCTCTCCCTGCTCAGTCATTTATTCATTAAAAATTTTTTCCAAAGTTAATCAATAATGCACTTGCAAATTTTAGAAGCTATAAGGTTGAGTCTTTCTCTTGATTTGACTTGAGGATCTCTTGTGAGGAATGCTCAGGAATTTTTTTAGAGCGCTGGTTTGATTCTTGTTCTTGTTCTCTAGTTGGTGTGTGTTGAATCACTGTTGCATGATGGATGCTGCATGTGTGCCCTTATGTATGTATAACCTAATTCTGTTGCAGGAAAATGTTGGTGGAAAAGTGTCTTCCTTTTGTAGGTTAGTGGCAGTGGCTGTTCCTACTGATTGTGTGCAATTGTGAATGGTTGTGAAAAGAGTGAATTACCTTGAGGTATATAAGTTTAAAAATGAAAAAGTTCACTTCAGGAATTTTGCATAATATATGCCAAAAGAAAATTACGTAATTGGATACAAAAATAAGGAAATCTCTGAATCCCAAGTATCTTAACAGTTGCTCTTTTTCATTACTGATGTTATGTTTTCTACTCTTCTCTTAATTTCCTCTAATTTCTTAGTGTTGTGTATAACTAATAACTTATACATCTAGTGGAAAAATTCATTGCATATACCTTAATATTTTGTAACTTTATCTGTTACTGTGCCACCTTCATCTATGTTATATAACTATCCCTAGCAAGGCCTTAAAGAAAGAACATTTTGATATGTTACTGAATTGTTTTCTATTTTAAAAGATGCAATGGAATCTGTTTCTACAGTGTGGTTAAAAAATGTTCGTCCATAAGTTTATTTAATTATCAATAGTGATATGCTCTTTTCCTTGTGTATTCTTTTGTGCGGATATTTCAAGAGCTTGAAAATTATCATCAGTTTTAGTTTAAATGTAAAACAGAATGTAAGAAACTTCTCATGAAACATGAAGGGAACTTAGGTATTGTTCATTTATTACAGAAACATTCTTCAGTAATTTTTTTAAGGCTGATGACTGATGAAGATTGCAAAATTGACAACGGATGTATTGGAAATATTGATTATACAAAGTGGGGAAACTATATGAATAATTGATTATAAAGGCTAAAACTTTTTTTTTGAGTGTTGCTTGGGTTTGGACTCTGTAGATAATTATACCATAAAGCTAAAGATTTATATCGTGATTGCATAACATAAGAAACATTATAGTCCATTAAAATGTTACAAAAAAAAGTCATAGGCCTTCACTATAAACTAAAGTATGTCAATGATAGGTTGTAACAATTATTTTGTGATATTTTCACATGATTTATAATTATATTATTACTTAACCAGCAAAAAGTAATGGAAGTTTCACTTAACCGGCAAAAATAGTACTTTATGAAAATTAAAAAGTACTTGCTTTGTGATCCAGTAGAAGTGTTTGGTCAAGGAATAGTGACACTCATCCTGGCATCACACACTCAAGGAATCACTACTTCTTAATGCATTACTAACTCTGGACTGATTTATCTGAACCTCATCCTTCTCTGAATTGAAACATCAACTTTCATATTATATTAACTACATACTTTTAATAGAAGTAACATGAATTGCTCATGAATTACAGCAATAATTAATCTAAAATTATAATAATGATATCAGCATTTTGTATTGTTGCTCCTTGTTATTCATTATCATTCATTTAGTAGGAAGACCTGAATTGCAACATGCTTTGAGACATACAATCCCTGTGTTTGTAACTAAGAACTTAATATTGTATAAAGTGCATGGATTAATTGCCCTTCTAATTGTTTGATATCATATCTAGAAGTGAGACTGAAAAAATAAGTGTAAAAGCAGTAAGAAACAGGCATTAAGCATTCTTAGTGTTACGTATCTTCTATATACAGTAATCTCTCTCTCTCTCTCTCTCTCTCTCTCTCTCTCTCTCTCTCTCTCTCTCTCTCTCTCTCTCTCTCTCTCTCTCTCTCTCTCTCTCTCTCTCTCTCTCTCTCTCTCTCTCACACAATTATGTAAATACACACACAACTAAGTAAATACACACACACACACACACACACACACACACACACACACACACACACATTCATATACATTCACACACACACACACACTTGGGATGGACTGAAAGATGTGATAATGGCAAAGAATGTACATCAACTGAAAGAAAAACTGGACAAAGAGATAAAGAGACAGGACCACACGAGCGTAGTTCAAGCCCTGTAAATTACAACTAGGTAAATACAGCTAGATAAATACACACACACACACACTGCTTCCGTGGCTCAGTGATTAATGTCTCCGCCTGCCACCCGGCAAGGCGTTGGTTCGAACCCTGCTCAGGTCGCTGAGGATTTTTCACTGCCATGGAGTGGTTACTGTTCCTCTTGAGCAAGGGGATGGGGGTGTGTGAAGTGTGAGAGGTCTTAGCCGTACCCGTAGATCTGTCTCTATGAGTTCTATGCTCTTTCGGGGAGGGTAATGGCTGACGATCATGAGTCCAGCATGTGATTCTCCAGATCATGGTGAATAACACATACACAAGAAAGAAATACTTAGTCATTGATCAACCTAGTCTGTAAGATGTGTGCATGGTGAAGTGACACTGGTTTTTAAGTGATCAGTCCTTCAGTTTTGTTGTGTAATCAGTTCAAATGTCAATAATCACTTATCAGGTTTCCCTCTGATGTCTGGCACTTACTCTTTTCACGTTTACTAACTAAGTTGTCAGGCTTCTGGAGCATATGACCAATATTATAGTCCATTCACTTGGCTGACACTGAATCTTGGAGGATATTTGAGTTAGCAATTAACTGAAAAGCAATGTGAAACAGACCGTCTCCTGCAGGCATGCTCTCATCCCGCATATCAGATGATCCCTGAAAAAAAAAAAAAAATTAGCACTCCTTTTACATGTAATGTTGTAATGTGGGTAAATTATTTCACCACAAGACATTAGAATGTGTGTGGATTACAATTGCAACATTCCATTGTCTTTATTGCATCTTAGTGGTGTTTTCTCTTTCATGTATTATGAATTATCATTAGTAAGGTAAAGGTAAAGTGTTGGCACACACTGTAGCTGTGCATAGCTGTACATAGCTGCGGGCGCTCATCTCCTGTCACATTGGCCTTTGAGCCTGTGGTGGAAATTAATCTGTTATGCCGGGACATAGGGCCACTGTGACATCTGAGTTTCCACAGCTTACCTCCCCCAGGCTTTCCCTAGGTACCCATTTATCGACCAACCCGTTTGGGAGGATAAACAGCTGGGGGAGCTGTGCGCCGACTGTCCTCATTTGCGATCGAACTCGGGTTCATAATCAAGACGTACTAACCACTGCACCAAACATCTCATCAAACACTACAACTTTCCCTTGCTTAACTCATCTATCCCGACCCCCAAACTAATGATATTCTTACAGAATCACCACATTCCACTTACAAAACATAATTTCCTTCCTACAACAAATACACATCCTTCTTTTGATGTAATCCTTTGACTATAACTAACTGCTCTTTCCCTCCCCATAGTTTGCCTTACTATTATCTCTGCTTTTTAATTAACATAGCGCCTTATGACCTCTGATGTCTGGTGCTTGCTCCTTTTCGCATTAACTAACTAGTCTTTGTTAGGAGCTAGCTTCATACATTCCTCAGTTGACGAGATCACATATCATTGTATACACCAGGCTGGGTGACATATTGGTGAAGTGTACACTACTGGACTGAGTTACACTTTAGGCAAGGCAGTGCATTAATAACTGTACATATGAAAAATATGACTATTTTGGCATGTCATTAAAAGGGATACCATCTTGGGCAAATTTCTTTAATAACTTGTTTAAATGACATTACCGTCATCCATCATTTTTATGGGACTAAACAGCAAAGATGGCAGACTTTTGTTGGGTGGCTCTGTGGTACAGTGCTCAGCTCATGGCCTAAATGTTGTGACTTTAATCCTAGTTTACGGCAGCTTCTTTGTGAGAGAGGTAGCGCTCTCGTTAACCGTAATCTTCCCTTTTCATGATATTTTCAAAACTACTATACTATGAGTAGCAGTATTCCAAATTAACATCCCTGTCTTACAGTAGTATTTCCAATCTGCAATGCTTCCAGCACCATGGTTGTCAGTGTGTGTTATTGTTGAGTTTGATTTATTTGTCTTAAAGATATTTGATGATCTCTGTGGACATGTGACTGTATGTGAATGAAAGCATTGTGTATTTAGATTACTTTGTGTCCAAATTCATTGACAGGGTTGTTGTCTCCAGCATGTGGCTTCAGGAATGACTTAATTAGTTAGGTTACGTTTGTTATATGCTTTCATTACCTATGTAATCAATAAGCTCATTATGCAATATATTCTTGTAGTTTATAGGACATTTTTATTGTTTCAGATTGCACAGGATAAAATCTATATAATTGTTTTGCACTCTAAACATCAGGCAATTGCTAATGAAAAAATTTTGTACCTCCTTTAGTTAGTCTTTAGTCTTATTACAGTTTGTTTTTGGGTTGCCTTGTGATTTCTCTCTTTTGAGTGAGAAAAAAGTTGTTTTGCTCCCAAAATTTAATTAAATTTAGGAAAACTATCACTTCTTTAGAAAAAAAAAAAAACATGATGGCAATCTAGTTATAGAGATGTATATTATGGTAGCTCTCTCTTCCATCATGTTCCTATTTTTTTCATATGAAAAGAACATGTAATATTAATGTTACTTACACTGAATACCTGGTAAGTAAAACTGAGAATGCAGAAACAACAAATACACAACTCTACCCGTATGGGGTTTAAGAAATACACTTGGAATTTCAGTAATATTCTGTTACTAAAGCAGCAAATTAATGAGTTTCCCCATTAGAGAAGTAATTAAATTTTTGAATCATCAATGATTTGCAAATTAGTGATTACCTTCATGTCCACATGTTTGCTAGTAAATTGTATGACAAGCTCATTAGGTGACATGAAATTATTAGTGGTTTCATGCAGAATGTTTTATCTTATGAAATAAAACCCCTTGTTTTCCACTTCAGCAGTTTCTGCTAACCCATTTAAAAACTATTACTAATATGTTCACTAAAAATTTTGAAAGATCATGAATCTGTAGCAGATAGCTTCACTTGGAAAGTCATAACGGTACTAAGTTTTGTCTAAGTGAATGATAGTGAAAGATAGATGTGAAGAGACGTGTGTCAATCTTGTTTTGAATTGAATATTTCTGTATGATCATGGTTATGATAAGTAGTGGGAGTTTGGAAGGAGAGAAAGATTTTTTTTTTTTTTTTTTTTTTTTTTTTTTTTTTTTTTTTTTTTTTTTTTTTTCACTGATTAGAAAAATAATATACAAAACTAGAACATATATTGACTTAATACTATTGTTTCTAATATTATATACAGAAAAGGTTGTATGTATAATAAAACATGAACTTAGGTGTCGGGACTCTTAGAAAAATCATTACAGTACAGTACGTGTATTAAGAATCTGGATGAAAAGATTTGATATATTGATGGAGGAGATTTGTCTCACTCACATTTTCTTTACCTTTTAGGTGTTCATTGAGATCTGGTGATAGACTCATGGCTGGTACAAGGACTAACTACATAATTATATGAACTTTATATTCAGACATAGCACACAACTACAATCAGTGTATTGCTGTTATGAAATACAACTGGATTATCCTGTTTTGTAAATATATGTCAAATGTAATTAGTTGTTATGTGAAACTCTGTGTGTCACTGTCCAACTTTATGTATTATTTGAAATAAAATGTAGATGATTTTCTAAGTCAACATAATGAAAGTCCATGCCATATGCTACACTAAGAAATTTATATAAACTGTAATTATGGGAAACACATGCATGTTAGGCAACTTGTGTTCATTTAAAGAAAAAGGTTAATTTTGAATCACAAGGCATATGGACTTCCCTTATGATGACATTGTAGTTGAGGATCTTCATATCAAAGACAAGGACAGTGACATTATATTGAGTTTTGTTGTGGTAGAGAGTAACTGGTGTGAGGGTGTAAATTTTATTCAAAGTACATATATAAATATTATATCTTTTCTACCAAGCCAATAAAATTACTTTTATCTGTTGCATTTTCTTTATTCATTATATATATACCTTACGTTTCAAAAACCCATTGGGTCTCACACTTTAGGAAAGAAGGGAATAGTGGGAGCTTAGAAAAGAAGACCTGAAACAAGGGGAATTAAGCTTGAAAAAGAAAAAGGTCAAGCGAAAATTGATTGGACCATAAACTGAAGTCCGAGGCATTGCAGCATCAGGCCACAATCTCTGGTCCTGAAGCTCCTCCACAATGGCAATGGGCTTGGAAACGGAGGACATCAATGAAAAGGCTTCAATGTTAGAGATGGTCTCACTAGGGGAAGGAGAGAACACAGTAGGAATAAAAGCTTTCTTTACAGGAGGCTGCAGAGAAGGTTTTAGTGATTAAGGATGAAGTAGGATCAGTAGATGGTTTTGGAGGGGATGCACACGAGCGACGCTTGGGGTTTTGTGTACGAATATGACGTAAGAGGGAGGCAAGGTTGGAAGTTGAAGGAGTAGAGGTTGGAGTGTCAGGGTTTAATATAGAGTAATTATTATTCACTGGTACTGAAGGAACTAAAGGGAGAGAGAGACAAATGGAAAGGGGAAGAGGCAAGAGAAGGGGATGAAGAGAAGGTAATAGCAGTGAAAGAGGTAATTACTTAGATATATACAGCAGTTTAACATTGTCTTGTAGCCATATTGTTCTATAAAATAAAATTTTAAATTAGGATTTTACAAAATTTGATTCTGCTCTTGATGGGAAAAAAAAAAAAAAAAAAAAAAGTATACTATATTAAGAGACATTATTTCAGCAGACTTTATTATCTATTAGAAAATACAAGGACTCTCCGTACAATTCTAAACTCTCAATAGAAAAGCTTCCGAGTGCTACAACTGCAACAGTTTGCAATGGAAATTTAACAATTGAGAAACTATATGGGATACTACTACTAATCACAAAGTTCATATCTAACTCCTAATGATCACAACTATTTGCCATTTAATAGAAAGAACTCATTAGAAGAACTGATGTATCATTTCCTCCTTGCCTTACTGGTCTCCAATATACCCAGTTAAAAAATAGCACTTGAGAAGCATTTAAAAATATATCAACAGGCTGACAAATAATCTTACAGTGATTAGATGGTATCATTGTAATTAAACTTTTACCCTCATTTTGCATGAGGACAATATTTGCAAACTCTGTTAAAGGCAGATGATATGGACCATACATTGGCCCATCAATTAATAAATATCTGTGAAGAGAAACTTCTGTTTCCTCAGGAATAAAATATACCCGAGGAAACACTTTACGAACCAAGTGTAATGTTTCCAATCTATGTATTTTCCACTCGATATGAATATCATCCCTAACTAAATGCAATTTCTTAGCTTGTACATTGGAATTAACTTCTGTATTTCTTGAGGAAAATTTAAATGACCCAGAATTAATTTCTTCATTGATGTCCACCATCTCTAAAATACTTTCTACAGTTACAATATTATGCATGGCATCAGAGATAACCACTATCTTCCCACTGTTATAATATACATTAGAAAAACTGCTCAAACCTACTGTATGCACTAGTGATGCTTGACCTTCGCAGGGTGTGCAGTCTATATCCAAGTGATCAAAAAAACTATTCTTGATAAGGCACTCTTCAGAATACCACTGGCTAAGGTGTGGGTACTTCTCAAGTATGGGTAAGGTAATGTATCGCAAAGAAGTTAACAAAGGGTAAATCATGTCCTGGATATTTCGCATTACCAATTTCTTGGATGGGTTGTGTAGGTATATGACTACAGAACATACAATGCCAAGAGCCGTTATGATGGCAAACAATTTAATTGCTGCTAAGACAATGACACGCATCTTCCACATCCTTGCAAATACATTTCTTTTGTCACAATTCTGATGTTGCTGCATCCTTCGAATTGATTGTTGTTCTTTATATTCTTCTTCATAAATGACAGAGCTAAATATATTATTGATATCAGCATTTGGAAGACCTAATTCTTTTCCAGTCCTCCAAATTTCTTGAATGAGTTTAAAAGTTAACTTATCCATTTTTTATTATCAGAAATTATGGACAAAGATGAATTCTGTCAGCAGTGTTCAACAACTCTGCAAAGAAAGGTAAGCATAATGTTAAGAGCAGTAAGATACAACATGATAAAAAAAATACTGGGGTAAGGGATAATTTTTCCATCATTTCACCTAAATAGTCATATATCACTGTCCACATCATATATAAAAGCATTTACATATATTTCCTAGATAACTTATTAACTCAATAACCAATGTAACCTGGGTGACAATAATTCCTTGTGTTCCAGAGCAGCCCAGGACACAAAATCTTAGAATTCAGAGTTCTGCCCTTTCAGCTGTGAGGTTTGTTAAAGTTCCTTTCTCTTATTCTTTATATATACATTATCATTTCAAACCAACAAGGCACTTCAGAGTTGTAGTATTTATAAACATAGTCTCCATGATTAAAAGAGGTAATTGAATAATCCACCCGAAACAGGTAAATATAGACCATATCATTCTAATAAGGTTAATGAGAGAGCACAACCTCTCCCACCAAGAATCTGCCATGAACCAGGATTGAACTTTCAACCTTTAGATCATGAGCCAAACACGATTAAAATATGCAGTATTTAAGTAAGATTTTTTATTTTATTAAGAATATATCTGTTTTAATCATTCTTCGTACAATATATTAAGCAATGTAGGAATGTGTTTTGTTGTGCATCTTTGTACTTTTCCAGTAAGGTTTGGTTTTTAATGTAGTTCAGTGACCAGAATTGAATTGGGTATTCTAGGTGTGGCCTCTCAAATGCTGTATAGAGACTCGCATTGCAATACTCACTGACTAGAGCAATGTGGATTTGCTGCTGTTGGATATTTTTGTTCACATTGCTGTTAGTGGATGAAAGTAGCTCTGGCCACCTCTACCGCAAACACTACCACCACCACACCTGCTGTCAATCTCATTACTTTAGCTGAAAAAGGAAAAAAGAAAATTGATTGAGTCACAAAACTGTATATCTTTGACCTGCCATGGTTACTACTCTAACACTTTCTTCACCTTCAGGATGCTGCTAATAGTGATAGAAAATAATATACACACACACACACACACATATACATTGCCTGTCACGTACACACGCATACATTGTCTGTCACATTTACACACATGCACTGTCTGTCACTCACATGTATTGCTTGTCACATACACAGCGTGTCACATAGACACGCATACACTGTCTGCCACGTACACACACCTACACTGCCTGTCACAAACACACACACTGCCTGCCTGTCACATACATACACATACACTGCCCGTCACATGCATAGGGCTACACATACATTGCCTGTCACTTACACACACATATACATAGACAGGTAGCAGCCTTACCCAAGCATATATAACTCCTCCACAGTTCTTCACCGTCAATACAGAACCGCAGAACACATGAATGGCAAATAATTCACCGAGACAACGTTCACATTACCACAGCCACATCTTCTTACGAATTGTGACTTGATACGCTTTATATCGCTTCTTCTTCTTCTTGTGACCTGTTACGCTTTGTATCGCTTGGTTGGTAGGTCCTGTCTTCCCTCGGTGTTCTCTGTCCCTCAGCTCCTCTATCCCTCTACTAGACATGATGGATAGGAAGAAGGTGCAACACAATAGAAGATTTTCACCGGTCACTATAGTTCTCTCTTTTCAATTACACTTATTTTCTTTGCGTTTTTCCCACTCCTGTACAAGAAACAGTTTAGTTTTTTTCAATGATTATTTTACTTTCCACTTTGCCTCCATAGTCCATAGAGTCCATACAGCTCTAGGGTGGTGCTGATGCGCCTGATGGCTGAGGATGTGGTGCTAATTGGTGTGTACACAGAGGAACTAGCTGTGAGGATGAGAAAAAACCAGATGGGGAATAAAAGTTAGAAATGAGGTGTTAAGTATCCTACTATATGGTGATGATGTAGTAGTGATGAGTGAACTGTGAAGACCATAAGAAACTGCAAGAGATGTTAGATGTGGTGTCAATGTATGGAAAGAACTTTGATGTTAAGTTCAGTGATAAGAAAAGCAATTGGTGATGGTAGTGAATGGAGAGCATGAAGATGATAGTAGATCTAGGATGCTTGGAGGTAAGAAGATTCACAGAACCAAAAGTTGCAAGTGCCTGAGAATGATGATGGATGACAAATACGTGTAGCTGTCCACCACCTCCAGTAATATATTGTTCCCCAGAACTCATTGTTTTTCCTCCTTATTACATCATCTTACATTTCCTGGTACTGTATCTGAATCTGATATTCCACTCCTTCCCAAAAGTGTCAGCAATTCTGAGCAATTTCTCCATGTCTTCCTTGCTATCGCAGCCATTAGCACATATTTCCCATTGTGCGTCTCTTTGGTAAGCGTTCAGTTTGTGTTGTCGGGCAATTAAATTTATATTGTTATTGCAGATTGGAAAGAAGTAGCCTTTTAAAGAGGACGAGGACGAAGAGGAAGAGGAGAGGAGGAAGAGGAGAGGAAGATGAGGAGGAGGAAGCCAGCCATTACTAATGTGACTATAATATTCCGTCTATAGTTTCCTCATAAACTAGATATTTATATATTAATCTGTACATATATATGAAAACAAAATAGTTTCCCAATAAACCAGATTGTTACACATTAATCTACATACACACACACACACACACACACACACACACACACACACACACATATAGATATGGAGACAGGACCACATGAGTGTAGCTCAGCCCTGTATACTACAACTTGGTAAATACAGCTAGATAAATACCAAAGATCTAAAAAATCCTTGATAAATACACACACACGCGCGCGCGTACAAGTTCTTTATAATTCTCTGCCACAGCTTTTCTGATACTTATTCTATTTATCACATGTTTATGAAGAAGTTGGCAGGTTCCGTTTTCTTCCTTTGTTGTATGTTTATATATAACAATACTTAATCTATCTATATATATTCGTAGGTGAGAAGTGGTCGAGATCCAATTGGCAACACTGAGTTGAACTGGTAACATTGGTTCTGATGTAAACACAGCTGGTGGAGTACAAGGTGGAGGTGTGGTGGCTGTCAAATCTCAGGTAATATATTAGGTAACCATTTTGGTGTTATGGGTATACATTATCGCACTTTGGACAAAAGCATTATGGGATGTGGTTGGTCTGTGGTGGGCTCGTGGGTAATGGTTGTGTGTTCGATCTTGGCTGAGGGAAGCATCTTAGTGAGAGGGGCAGCGCTCTCATTAACATTACCACAACTATATGGTCTAATGTTACCTACTTCGGGGGGACTATTCAATCATTCTAAATTGACAAGAGCCTTCATCATAAGTTACTGGTATATATATTAGTGCTCAGTCAAGGAAATGGGTAAAATTTTATATCTTCACCATAATGGCGTCTGTTTATGTGTGCGTGTTGCCTCTGCACCTCATCTAACTCCCTACTTTTGGTCATAGAGAACATTTGATATCTTCAAAATTAACCTTACCAAACCTTAACTTATATTGACAAATAACAGAACCTTATTTAAACCAAACTAAACTTTATTTTTCGAAGAGAAGGTCTCACAGAAAACGTTGAATATCTCACTAACTAAGAATTTGCAACAGAAATGTAATTAAGAAAACCTTCTCAAAATGCATCAGGTAATGCAAAAATATAACCCTGAATTCTCTAGAGCGTTCTGGTGAAGATGTAAAATAATACCAGGAAATGTTACAGACGTTATTAACCCCTTAAAACCCTTGCTTGAACTTAGCTTATATCCTGCATACTGATTTATATAGAGAACCTTGAAGCTATTGGAGTTGGAACAGGGAAAGTGTACAAGAGGTGCAACTAGACTAACATTGCAGATCTATTAGCTCTATTTATAGATGAAGGTTGCTGCGTGCAAAATTGACATGAAAAATACGGTAAATATTAAGGTAAATCACAGTACCATTGGCATTATTGTCAATTTGCAATAAATGTATATGGAAATTAATTATAATTAAAAGATCTTTATATGATGTTACAGATAAAAATTGTTGTAATGAAAACCTATTAATGAAATATACCAATGTTTTCTGATGATCCAATGATTACTCTTCACATCCATCACTAACCCCTCTCCTACACAGTTGCTGACATATCCAGCCGCCAGTGTGACATATATTTGATTGATTCTGTCTCATATATATTTTTATTTCTTTGTGCTTCTTTCCCAGGACAGCACGTAGGTCCCACAATGGAGATTGCTCGTACTCTATTTGGACATCGTGCCCCTCAGGGCTACACAGATGGCACCACACAAGGCCAGGTGCAGACAGCAGCTGATGATGATGAGGATGCAGATGATGTGTTTCTTCCTGACACTCCAGAAGGTCTGAGCACTGGTAAGGAAAATTTAATGATAAATGGTGGTATGAAAAGAAACTAAAACTCATGCCATTCTTAATATGGTCATTCTTAACACAGATTCCTTCAACATGACATGGTTAAAATTATCCAAGGAATCCACAAATCCAGATAGAACCATTTGTAGCATGGCCCCATGAGACATAAGCCAGAATAAAAGATAAAAGGTGTTTGGTGTGGAACACTTTCCTATCAAGTGACTTCTTAAGTATATAGATGGGTGGAGCAAACAAAGTCTCATGTCCAGTGCTGAAGGACCCACCAGTACATGAAATGTTACACAACGTAGTAGATATGTTGCCATGTGTAGGAAATTGATACATTATGAGACAGAACTTTGATAGTAACTATTCACTTTATGAATGAATCCATGACACTGTGAAATGTTATCAAAAGTAAACCCATGATGATGTGTGCACCTTAAAATTACTGTATATAACCCAAATCATATATATTCCCTCTCTCCCTCTCTCCCTCTCTCTCTCTCTCTCCCTCTCTCCCTCTCTCTCTCTCTCTCTCTCTCTCTCTCTCTCTCTCCCTCCCTCCCTCCCTCCCTCCCTCCCTCCTTACTAGCATGTGCTCATTGATGCTGATAAATAATGAATGTTATAAATAATATAACAACTGGCATATGTTGATTAATGATGTTTGATATATATACACAAGTTATAGAATCAAGGTACATTGAAAATATACAGCACAATAAATCAGTTTGTTTTGATACCTGTGTTTGAATATATCTTGCATTCTCAGGTATAAGAACAACTGGTGGGTCCAATTCAACAGAGCCAAGTGTGGGAGGACCTTTTTCAGCCATTACTCCATCCATGTGGCCACAAGACATCCTCACTCGTCTCTCCAAGCAGATCACCCATCAAGACCCTAATCACCAGCCAGATTACAGGTGAGTTTTACTCATGATGTTAAGAACAAATAGAAATTATGGAAAGAAAATTACAGTAAGTTTTGTGCCTTATTTATAACATCAATACCTGAATTTTGTGAAAACTTTAGTATTAAATGATTGGAGAAAATGGAAATTGGTTCCAAAATTCCATACATAATGGACACATCTCAAACCTTAGACTTTGATTTTTATAAGAATGTAGTCTGAATTGCATACAATAATTGCATTGAAAGTAGTAAGAAACATTAAACAAAGCAATGCTGGCCTCTTATGGGTTAAGGATTTATGAGGTTTGATGAATACCAGCTCATGACTATTGTAATGTGATCACATGAATGTTTTGTGACGTTTCAATAGATTTGATGAATTTGGGTTTCGAGTTGAGGAGGAAGATGGACCTGAACAGAACAGCACGAAGCTCCTTAGTCAACCTTTTGTAGAAGACCCTCAGCACAGGTGAGTTAACCTGCATTCATCTGTTCCTATACTGTAAACTGTTGAACTATGTGAATTGTCATTCTAGCAGAATTGAATGACTTTGAACAGTAGGAATTAGTTTTTTGATAGAAGTGGTTGATATTTAAGAATCTCTAGTTTGGTCTTCTCAAGAGTTGCTGTGTAGTAGACCGTTTGAGTGATACACTATGTAGAAGGGTGGGTAAGGAGAACTTAACAGTAGATAGTTGATTAGTGTTGCTAGAAAACTTCCAGTGTCATTTTGAAAATAACTTTCATTCCAGATATCCCCCCAAAAATTGAAGCAATTGATTTGTAGCAAAATTTAGATGAGATGTAGATGTTAGATACATTACTTGCAAGACTTGTTATAGTCTATACACTATTAGGTGTTGGTAAAAGATCCTCCCTGTGGAGGTATAAGCAAGTCATAATCACTCCATCACCAAGGATTGGTTCACAGTATCCAAGAGAGGTAGGCTGAATGCTGTGGAAAATAAGACATTTGACAGCACCTGATTATTTCTTTAATATTTCTTTGTATATAGTATTATACTTCATAGTGAAGACCAAAATATCATCGTAAATAAATTTGCTAATATCAAGTACAAAAATATGCCCGTGAAATGTGAACTTGAAGGAATTAATGAGTGATGGAAAAGAAATTTGTAATTAAAGTTAGTGAGGAAAGTTTGTTTTATATATATATATATATATATATATATATATATATATATATATATATATATATATATATATATATATATATATATATATATACATATATATATATGTATATATATATATATATATATATATATATATATATATATATATATATATATATATATATATATATATAATATATATGTGTGTGTATATATATATATATATATATATATATATATATATATATATATATATATATATATATATATATATATATATATATATACATATACATATATATATATATATATATATATATATATATATATATATATATATATATATATATATATATATAGATATATATATATATATATATATAGATATATACACACACACACACACCCACAGGTGACCGTTATCTAAATTACAAAATTTTAGCAATTCATGTGATTGATCCCCTTTTTAATGAATGTCACATTCGATCCTTCAAAACTATTGTGAACAATGGAAAGTGGTTTATATATAATAGAATAGTAGATTTTCTTGTTTGATAAGGTAATTAGATAGTATTAGAGTAAAATTTTGATTTTGTGAATATTGATTAGGTAAGTTTAATAACTTTCTCTCATTCAGATTACATTGGATAGCATATTTGGAGTTTAGCCACAGTGATGAGGTTGGGGAACTCACGTGGGAGCATGTTGATACCCACCTTCCACGCACTGACAAGCTTCGAGGGATGGTCAGAGGTGGCCTTCCCCACTCCCTCCGCCCTCAGCTGTGGATGAGACTTTCAGGTCAGTGTAAATTTGATTGGAAATTAATCAATAGATATTTTTCTTCACAATAGAGACTTGTATATAAAGGTAATGAAAGTAAGAATATTAGGGTGAAAGGAAGAGTATGCAGTGTTAGAGTGAAGCTAAACATATGCTACAAAAAGGAAGTTAGAGTGAAGCTAAACATATGCTACGAAAAGGAAGTTAGAGTGAAGCTAAACATATGTTATGAAAAGGAAGTTAGAGTGAAGCTAAACATATGTTATGAAAAGGAAGTTAGAATGAAGCTAAACATTTGTTATGAAAAGGAAGTTAGAGTGAAGCTAAACATATGTTATGAAAAGGAAGTTAGAGTGCTATTCTGTTTATTGTAGAAACTGTTTTTTCTGGTATAGAACAAACTGAATTTGCAAAATTATTATGTCAATTTGTGAGATGAGGAAGCTAATAGTCAATGCAGACAGAAATAAATGAGTGGTTTATGACAAGAAAATAAGCAAAACATTTGATTGTCAGAAGCAATATACTATATATGATGAGGCATAGACTACACTATACGTGGTATGGTGTAGTCTATGGATGAGAGTATATGAACAGTTTGTATAAATAGCAAATAAGTATTAATATTTTGGTTCCATCATGTGCAAGCAATGAAACAATGATTGAGAGACTAAAGAAAGAGTTTTGTTGGAAAGGAAACTGGGAGGATCATTAGGATGTATAATGATAAGTAGGACATTGAGCCTGTGTGTAGGTAAAAAAAAATATAGCATAATAATTTGCAAGCAAAATTACATCCATTGACATGTATCCGGTATCTGTTTCTTCTGTCCAGGTGCACTACAGAAACAGCGGCAGTCAGACATCTCTTACCGTGAAGTGGTGAAAGCCTCAAGCAATGATGCCCTCATGACCAGCAAGCAAATAGAGAAGGATCTTCTGCGTACCATGCCCACCAATGCTTGCTTCTCACAATTTTCTTCTACTGGCATCCCTCGGCTTAGAAGGGTGTTGCGGTCACTGGCCTGGCTTTACCCTGACATCGGGTGAGTGAGTATAGGAATGAGTAATGACCTCTTTTATAATCAGGGCTGTGGAACTTGTTACTAACCCTAGAATGGAGCATATGGAGAGTCTGCATGTAAGGCACATGGAGTCTCTTTCATTTATCTATTTATATATGCTGTTTTCTAATCACTTCCTCCATCTTCCAGTACTGGGATGCAAGTAATAGAAACTTTGGGTAAGATCGTGATAGGGAGAAATGTTAGTGTGGATCTGAATAAGGGGGGGGGAGAGAGAGAGAGAGAGAGAGAGAGAGAGAGAGAGAGAGAGAGAGAGAGAGAGAGAGAGAGAGAGAGAGAGAGAGAGGAAACAAGTGTGTAAAAATCGCTTTGAGCGTTTAATGGGTGACAAGACAGAAAGTATGATTGTTTATATAGCTTTAATTTTTTAGTTTATATGATGCACTTTTTTCCTTAAAATAAATACCCTTGAAAATGCCCTTTCGTCTTCTAAGATGAATGTTGTGGGAGGTTAGCTTAGGTAGCTATTCAATTGAACCTCTTATACAATGCTACCTTAGTACTTACCTGTTACAAATATTTTGAATACCATAGGACATTCAAATCAACTAATATTGTTAACATGTTGCGAGAAAAAGAATATGTATATGAGCGTATTTACTCATGTCCGCCTGTATTGTCTGCTTGTGTTGATGTTATGCCAACAATGTCATTTACAATTCTTTGTATACCATAAGGCTTGAAGTGAACCTTAAAAAAAATAATGTCTGATGAACAGGGCTGAATGAACATAATGAAGAGTGAGTGTGTTCTTGTGTCAAATTGACTGTATATCAGGTAACAATTTTAGTGGTCTGTTTTTTAATTTTTTCTTAGAAATATATATTATATACGTATGTGTGTATATATATATATATATATATATATATATATATATATATATATATATATATATATATATATATATACATATATATATATATATATATATATATATATACATATATATACAGTTGTACCTCTTTTTTCGAACACCCATTGACTCGAACACTTCCCAATCCGAACACATTTGGCGAACAAATTTTGTCCTCCAATCCGAACGCGGTCTTGCAATCCAAACACAAACACACGCGGCGGCCGACGCCGCCTTCCCGCCAATCGGCCAGTCTCGCTTGCACTTCGCTGTGAACACCTCTCTCTGTTGTGCTTGATATTTTTGCATATTTTCTTGAAATTAGCCCTCATTATGGTTCCCAAGAAAGTGAAAAGTAACAGTGCAAGTAGTGGAAGGAAGCTGACGTGCTATAGTATAGAAATGAAGAAGGAAATAATAGAAAAACATGAGAGAGGAGTTCGCGTTTCTGACCTGGCCTCACAGTAAGGGATGGCCAAGTCTACGATCTGCACATTTTTGAAGCACAGAGAGACAATAAAGGCTGCTGATGTGGCTAAAGGAGTGTTTGGTAAATCAATTTAGAGTGTTTGGTTTGAGGAGTGTTTGGTAAATAATTTTTTATTTAGTATTTTTTATTTAAAATAAACTGGAACGGATTAATTGTGTTTACATTAATTTCAATGGTAAAAATTGCTTCCTAATTCGAATTTTCTCAATTCGAACAGCCGAAAAGAACTAATTAAGTTCGAATCAAGAGGCACCACTGTATATATATATATATATATATATATATATATATATATATATATATATATATATGTATATATATATATATATATATATATATATATATGTATATATATATATATATATATATATATATATATATATATATATATATATGTATATATATATATATATATATATATATATATATATATATATTTACATATATATATATATATATATATATATATATATATTTACATATATATATATATATATATATATATATATATATATATATATATATATATATATGTATATATATATATATATATATATGTATATATATATACATATATACATATATATGTATATATATATATATATATATATATATATATATATATATATATATATATATATATATATATATATATATATACACACATAATTGTATGTATAATTATATGATTCTTCCTTTGCATGGCAGTGTGACTGTATCATTGATACACTAACATCTCTAAACAATATGGAGGTGCATGTTGCAAGACTACTAACATTACACACAGGTATTGCCAGGGAACAGGAATGGTTGTGGCCTCATTACTACTATTTCTAGAGGAAGAAGATGCATTCTGGGTAATGTGCACTATAGTCGAGGACCTTTTACCTGCCTCTTACTACTCTTCTACACTTCTTGGTAAGAATCTGCTTAAGTATCAGAAAGGGGTCATCTATTTCCACTTGATTTTGCTTTTCTCTTTCATAACGTAACATAACATTAACACCATTAAATATTGTGTAAGAAATTGCACTTTTTGAGAGTAATTGATATTGTAACTTGTTTAATGCTAGAAGTTTTGATCTAGTAAAAATGATAGTGCTGTCCATTGAACTAAATACTACTACTCACTTTATACAACTTGGGCTCGAATATAGGTACATACAGTGGTACTCAGCTTTAATGAACCATCTCTACGAATTTACACATTATGAACTTTTTTATGGATCAATACTTGTACATGTGCCTTTCATATTAGAACTTGTTTGACCTTAGAACTCATTTTGCAAGAAAGCTTATCACTTAAGATACTGTTTTACATAGATATTATCTTTTCTGAAATACTGCATGCATGCATGATTGACTGATCAATTGAGTGAGGGAACCAGTGAATGAGTGCATTCAAAATTGTGTGTGTGTATGTATTTATGTAGTTGTATTTACCTAGCTGTAATATACAGGAAAAGTTATTCTTGTACTGTCCGGTCTCCAAATCTACTATTATCCAGTTTGTTTTTGAAATCATTAATATTTCTTGCATTAATTACTTCTGCATCAAGTTTATTCCAGACTTCTATGCTTCTATATGGGAAGCTGTATTATTTTATGTCTCTCTTGCATGTAGTCCTTTTCAGTTTCTTCTCGTGTCCTCTTATTGTTCTGTCGTTCCACACAAACAGATCATCTCTATAAATTTTTTCCAGACCTTTTGAGGCTCTATACACTGCTATAACGTCTCCACTTTCTCTACTTTTCTCAAGAGTTCGTAGTTTCAGCCGAGAAATGTTTTCTTCATACAGTAAATTTCTCAGCCTTGGAGCCATTTTTGTAGCTGCTCTTTGTAATCTCTCAAACTTCTTTATATCCTTCTTTTTATGTGGTGACTAACTAATACATAAAAGAGTTTTTTATCTTATTGAATTGACCTCTGTCCATGTCAGTGGGAGGAGAGAGAAGTAATTCATGTAGTCTCCTCCATCCTTCTTCATGGATTAGCACTGTTAAGAAGCTGAGGCAGTAAAGGGGTGAGGGAGGGAAGGCAGGCCTTACCTCGTTCAATGGTGCCACATTCCACTAATCAGGTTTTAGGGATCCTGCTGGAAATGGTTCCTATAGTACATTATGACTAGTATATTGTTGGTGTGATAACAGATAACGGAGGTGAAAATCTACACTATCCAAAGGTGTGGGTTCTTTTCTCTGTTGCTTGTACATTTTTGGGAATGAAATAGGAACCTTAGAGTTGAGAATACAAACACTTTTAACTGGTGGGGAAATGTGACCACCAGCTGGCTACATGGCCTCCTATGCAATTAAGCTGCTGCATTGCTCTTACTCTTTCTCACCTCTATTGCACTATAGTATCGTATGCTTTTATCACTAAACATGTATTATTAGTACCTTTAGATTCCATCAAGTTTCTTGATTTTTACTTACTTATTTGGTCATGATCATTGGGGTAATTAAAATGTTTTCATGTGTGAGAGCTTGCATGGATTTGAACACTGGTTTTGCATCTGTGTTTAGTGTACTTTGGTATGTACTTATCTTGATAAAGTGTAATATAGTTGAATACAACACTGAAATGAACTTTTTTATTATAAATTCAGCAGTAATACTATCATCTTTTGCATATCTTACTCACCATGATGCCATATTATGTATACTTTTTATTTAGCACAAATTCTTGTTTCATATCCTCATACATCAGATATTCTTAATTTCAACTATGATTCAGAACTGTAGTTCATATTTTCTTCCCAATAACTAACTATATCCATCCACATCTCTCAACATCATGTCAATCACCTCTCTCCATCCTTTTATATTTATTCTTGCCCTACAAACAGGTGTTCAGGCTGACCAGCGTGTCTTGGCAGCACTAGTGTCTACTTACCTGCCCGGGGTGGATGCTGTAGTGCGAGAACATGACATTGAACTTTCCCTCATCACTCTACACTGGTTTGTCACCATCTTTTCCTCCGTCCTGCATATGAAGATTCTCCTGCGAGTGTGGGACATGTTCTTCTTGGATGGTTCAATTGTACTCTTCCAGGTTACCTTGGCCATGCTGAAGATTAAAGGTGTGTGGAACTTCATTTTGTTTGTGATTGTAATTTACATTGGATTGAAAATTGGTTTCAGTGGTTATCGTTTTCTAAACCGTCATCAAGTACCAGTCTCTCAATCTCTATCATTCAACCATGAAATTTACTCTCATTGATCTCTTACATTTAATTGATATATTGTGTTTATGAAATTTTTAATGATTTTCTCTTCCTAACCAGAGGCTGCATTGCGTAGTCTGGAAAACTCTGCACAAATTTTTAATGCACTCTCTGACATTCCTGGAGAAATAGATGATGTGACTTGCTTATTTAAGGTGATTTGTGTTGGAATTCATGTAGGGAGGAAAGATGAAGCTAGAGAAAAGACATAAAAAGCAGTATTTTTTTCTTTTTAAATATTAAACTTTTGCTGTCAATTTTGAATAGTGAAAATTTATAATTCATCATACAAGAGGCAGTGGAAGATAAGAATATAACTTTTTAAAATATTTTTTATATAAGTTTAGCAGAGAATTTCTGAAAACTATAGACATGAAACTTTCTGAACTATATTGAATTATAAAACTCATATAAGATTAATGAGGAAATTTCACATGGTAGTAATATAACAGTAAGAAAAATGTAATTATGTGACAGGTGATGGAAAGTGTGTGTGGCAGCTTGACAGAGGTGATGGTAGAGACACATCGGAGGCGTCATCTTGCTTATCTCATGGCAGACCATGGAGCTCTGATCAACCCTGACCACTCAACTAACTTGCCTAAGCAACAGTTAAATCGGTTTGTGAATTCTGATTTCCTGTTTTGATTTAAGTCTAAATATCAATGGTGGGTAGCCAAGACCAGGCATTTTACTGACCTAAAGCTCTGCTTCTGCCAAACTGATGGACATGTAATTAGTGCTGTCTTAATCTCATGTTCAACCTGCTCTAATTCTCTGAGTACTATTCCTAAAAATGCACTCTATAAACATATATTGTAATGAGAGTAACTAATATAATTGACTTTCTCTTTCACTTTTTAATTTTTATTATTAATTTCAATCTTAATTTCTTTTATAACTTCATCTTTCATAATTTTTGTAATACTTCAGTCGACAAGTGAACAAGAGCAAATCAGTCCTTGAGGTGCTGATGTTCAAAGGTGACCAGAGTGTTGATGATATGAGGAACAAGAATATTCGCCAAACAGAGTTACTAGTGGACCTACGTGAGGCTGTCCTACAGGTTGGACGCCACTTCCAGGTGATGAATCAATACTTTGGATGCTATAAATCTTTTGAATCATATTTGTTATACACGCCTATACTTATATATTATGTAATCTCCATTTTTCCATTTCTATTCTCATTTACAATTTGTGTTATGATGTTTGTGAGTGCCATGGTGGGATGTGCAGAGAAAGTGGGCGGTATAAGAAGAGTGGGAGGTAGGATGAGAAAGGGTAGTCCATGGGGGGGGTGAATATGTAAGTGTTGCTATAGTGGAAAAGGAAAAAAGGAAAGGAAGAAAGGAAGAAAAGGGATTAGGAAACACATCATGATCTGCTGATACTACGATGAGTTACTTTCATAGTAGTATGTAGAAATGGACAGCTTCCACCAACCAAAACTTCTTTATATTGCAAGAAGCAAGAAGGTAGTGGTTGGTGGTAATACAGATAACTTATCATCTCAGAAACATATGAATCAAATATTTGTTGATATATTCATAAAAATTATATGGATCGTTTTTTTTTATTTCTAGATAAAAATAAGAGAAGAAAAATAAAAGTAAAACTCAGACATTGTATACTACTAGGTAAATACACACACACAAACATGCATCTTCTCCCCCCTTGACTGTCTTTTCCTCTGCAGGGGGTAGAGCCCAACTACACCACCACTAACCTTACGCCAGACTACAGCATTGAATCCCACTCCCGAGACCTCCCCGCCTTCTTGGCCACAGCTCGATCCAGACATCGGCGTGCAAAGGCCTTGCTGGGTAAGGCAAGGTTAAAGAGAAGATACAAGGAATAAAGATGATAGTTGATTCTTGCCGTAAGATAATGAATGGACTGAATGGGTGTGTAATGATGTAGAAAATTATGTAACAAATTGTATAAGAAAGGAAAAATGTGTAGGAAAATAGAATAGTAGAGTGTGTTGCTTGGAATAAATAGTTTAGTATTACAGACGAATGTTTTGCAACATTTATAGTTTAAAGTAAGTATCTGCTTATATTGACAAATTAACCTTTTATCTGTTTGAGTACTAGTACTCTTATCTCTGTTTTAATCTATGTTCAGATTTTGAGAGGCATGATGATGATGAGCTTGGCTTCCGTAAGAATGACATCATCACCATTATATCTCAGCGAGATGAACATTGCTGGGTTGGAGAGCTGAATGGGCTTAGAGGTATGGTCCTCCTTAGAACAGTAAAGTGTGTAACTAAGATAATATTAGTAGGTTCTTGCTTGTTATGTATTGGTTCATGCTTTCTTCAGTATGAATTATAGATTGATATGTACTGTACAACAACTGGAAAATGTTGAGCCCTTTCCATTGTAGCATGGGAAAATCTCGCTTTAAGTTGTGTATCCTAAAGCACATGTGCTGAGAGGCAGGTGATTCATTGTACTACATCTGGCAGTTGTGTAAACCGTTAAGCAAAAGAAAATTGTTTATTGCTTCTAGTGCTATCTCAGCTCTTAGACATGAAGAGGAGTAGCCTGGCAACAGCCAAAGCCTAAATTCCATTATAAAAACTGCAAGAAAATTGCTAGGCGAAAATTTAGCAACATCTGAAGTGCTCAAAACTTTGTTGACAAAGAATATAAATCCTGATCCTTGTCAATGACATTGATAAATCTCTCCAGAAGGTCTTATAGGAAAAAGAATAAACAACAATATACTGTACTAAGAGATGAAAAACAGATATTGAATGTATTTTTGTAGGTCAGTTTTTTACTAATTCATGGAGTAAACCCAGACCTCTAAATGGGAAGCTCAGTACTTTATGTGGTGGATGTACATTCTTGAATTAGGAATGTAAGAAAATAGGAAATCCATTAAGTTTCAGATGGACTTTGATCTTACACATAATCTTTCACTTATGTCAGTATCCATAGACATTATCTTAACCTTTTTTATTCTAACATTACACCCATCCCTCTGCTATGATGCCTAATAGGTTAGACATTGACTTGTAAATCTGCTCTCCCAAGGATGGTTTCCAGCCAAGTTTGTGGAGGTTCTGGATGAACGCAGCAAAGAATATAGTCGTGCTGGTGATGATGCCATATCAGCCACTGTGACAGACCTTGTGCGGGGAACACTGTGCCCTGCCATCAAGGCAATCCTTCAGCATGGCATGAGGTCCACTTCACTTCTTGGTAAGCTGTTAGCTATAAAGTAGAGATGAAGAATATCTATATTTTGATTGTGGTTCTTTTATCCATTTGCATTTGTAGGTTGGTTTAATATAAACAATCTTAACATGAATTATATTTTGCATTATGAAAAGTTCTTGTATGGTGTAGCTGTAGAATTATTGATATTATTTTAATCCATCGGTCTTTTTATGACCCTGGCCCTTGTCCCCATTTGTGTGACTAACATGATGCTTCTTCTCTAGGGACCTAGAGGCTAAGTGAGAGGAGTGTATGCATAGGTTTGTGCATGTGCATCTTGTCTCAGCTATCCTCCTTTAGGAGACGACACCCTGTTATAGAGATTGATCTATACCATCCCTAGGTTGCCATTCTGTTTTTCTAGTAGTCCATTTATTATCTGTTGTGCAGACATGTCATGCCCATGTACACTTTTTTCTTTGAATTGTAATCAAGATGTCTTCAACTTTGATCTGCTCCCTAATCCATTGCTCTCTTATCTCCATGATATGTCGACTATTATATTCTCAATTCCCCTTTGGGCACTGTGTAGTTTTCATTTCAGGACTTTTGTAAGACATAATTTTTCAAATCCATGTTAGTACTGATAGGATGTATTGATTTCTTTTTAGTGATTGCTGGAAAATATGATTGTTTACATTGGAGTGGATGAGAAATTTAGGAAGAATGTGTTGGATGCTAAGGCAGTGTATGTAAGAGAAGCAAAAGATGAATGCTGGGAAAAGTAAGATGATGGTCTTTGAAAGGAGGGAAGATGTCGTTGACTTTACTACACCTTCTAGGATGAGTGTACTAGCAGTAGAAAATTGAGGTAGTTGTAGGATTAGAGAAAATGGAGGACGTGAAAGAATTAAAGTATTTAAGAGTCGTGCTATGGAAACATGGAGAGATGGAAGGAGAATTGAGAGAGAGGGCTGTGAAAGGCAAGTGTGTCATAAGATCACTTGAAAGGATTATGTGAGCAAGGAATGTATCCATGGAGATAAAGAGAGGCAAGGAACAGTATTCTCCTGCCAACACTGACATATTTATCAGAGACTTGGATATGGAATTGGGCACATCAGTCATGAGTTCTTGCTGTGGAAATGAGTTATCTGAGAGGAACATTGAGTCAGAGGAATGAAAGCGTATATGAAAGATGTGGCATAGGACATTGTGCAAATGGAGTGTGGTGTTGTGGAATGAGATATTTTGAGGTGATTTGGTTATTGAGAGAAAGGAGAGTGAAGACTATGTTAAAAAAACTGTGTGAATGAAATTGAGGGTCCTAGGAGAAGGAAGGGCAGTTGTTAGATGGAAGGATAGTGTAAAGGAGTACATGCATGAAAGAGATGCTGATAGAGGAAGAGGGCTTGAACCAGCAAGGAGGGAGAGGTCAAGACTCTTCTGCCGTGGCTATTCCCTTGGGAGACGTTTCTGGACGAAATGAGGCATCAGAAACTATAGATAGATAGATAGATATGTATGCTCTTGTGTGTTCTGCTTCATTAGCCTTTGTGTGCTACAGGTGGACCTTGCCATCCTTGGCTCTTCATTGAGGAATCAGCAGCTCGGGAAGTGGAGAGAGACTTCTCCTCTGTGTATTCCCGCCTTGTCTTGTGTCGCACCTTTAGGCTTGATGAGGATGGCAAAGTCTTGACTCCTGAAGAAGTAAGTGGTTTATAAATTATTGTATATATTACTTTATCTACTTAATCACAACCAGGCTAAATGATAAGAAAGTGAATTTTCACAAAGAAGGTAACAGCAGGAAACTGTAGATTGTTTTTGTGTAGAACTGAGAGGGTCAAATGCAGTACCCTATGAGGGTTTAGTCACATGGAAAGAAGGCCAGACTGAGATCACAAAGAGTATATACTGAGTATGGAAGAGAGACGGTGGGTGAAAGAGCACCAGCCTCAATGAAATGGTAAGACAGAATGCTAGAGTACATGAGAAAAAGGGGAGAAAGAAAAATAAGAGGATTAGAGCATGTAAGGAAAGAATTCAAAGGCAGAAATAAATGGAAACTCTTCTGCCGTGGCCATCCCATTGGATAAGTTCTTAGGAACAGGTGTCAAAGATAGTTCGATAGATTTATATGCATGTTAGGAATCTCTTATTTTGCCCCAGAATACATAGTCATTTTATATGAATGTACTTAATTGATGTATAGGAAACTTTTCAACAATTCCTCTAACTTAAAATTTAAGAAAGTAAACAAGGTTGAGGCTTATACAAATACTTCAGAATCATGTAAACAAAAGAATATGGAAAAGAAAGAATCACAAATTGCATTTTTTATTTCAATATTTTACTTTCTTTCTTTTTGTATTTTAAACTATATATGGTAGGGTTAGTGTCTTTCACCTCCTGTCATCCCAGTTTTACTTTTAACTTCTTTGATAATGTGTAAACCTTGTGCAAAAACCAAATAGTGTTTTTTTGTAATTACAGCTACTGTATCGGTGTGTTCAGGCCGTCAACATGAGTCATGATGCTGTACATGCCCAGATGGATGTTAAACTGCGTTCTCTTATTTGCTTAGGACTCAATGAGCAGGTGAGTTCAGTACAGGAGTCTTGCAAGTTATGTTTGCTTTCTTCTCAACATTGGTGTGGAACCATTGAATTGCAGAACTAGTGTTATATGATTACATGTTAAAGTGTTTATCTCTTCAGGCACAGCAAAGTTACTGCCCTTTTATTTCAATTCCGATTTCACCCACATAGCACTTCAATACATGCACTATAAGAACACTTAGTGTAATGTAAAACAGTTATAAGCATAACATCCAATCTTCTCTCAAAAGTCTCTACTAATTCCCTTCTTTTTAAAGAGCTCAGGCCACTGAACTAGCAAGGAGTAGGTGTTTGGATAGAGAGGAGGAGGCTTTTTTTCCTTGGCAATCCCCTTTGGGAATATTTCTGGAGGGAATGAGGTGTCAGAAACTATTGCTAGATAGACCATTTACATTAACTGATCCAACTCCCAAACATGCATCCTCCCTCCCAGGGCAAGGTTGAGGCCCTTCTTCATCCACGAGTGTTCCACTCCAAACTGTCTTTGAACTTTTTTCGCCCACAGCATATGAGACACTTGCATCTTATGTTTCACAGACCCTTTTTACCCCTTAGGTTTGTTGTCACTAAATTTTGATATTATAATTCCAATTATTATGAATTTGAATATTGTGTGTACTGTTGTTTATGAAAATCAAAAATGGTTTGGCCACAGTAAGAATGACAGAAAGTGAGATGACCAAGAAAGTGTACATGAGTAAGGTTAAAGCAGAGGGTGCAACAATACGGCCCTCACTGAAACGAGAAGAGAGTGCTAGAGTACGTGACAGAATGGGGAGAAAGGAGAATGAGAGGATTTGAATATGCAATAGGAAATGTAAGGCAGGAATAAATGGAGACTCTTCTGCCGTGGCCATCCCATGAAGGAACTTCTTTGGAACAGGCATCATATGTAGACAGATGCCACCTTACATGTTTGGGAAATAGTAACTTGTATGAGAATAATATTTTTTCTTAAATATTTCAGTGGTTTCACATAGTTTTGTTTAGTGAATCTATATATATATAAAATTATAACTTTTTCTCTGACCTCCTTTGCATTTACCGAATTGTTTTTAGGTGCTTCATCTATGGCTGGAGGTTCTATGCTCTAGTGTGGAGGTTGTGGAACGCTGGTACCTCACATCCTCCTTCCTTCGCTCTCCTGGCTGGGTCCAAATCAAGTGTGAGCTGAGGGTGTTGGCACAGTTTCCTTTCACCCTCAATCCAGATTGGGAGCTGCCCCCACCTCCCAACCAAGACCAGCGACCACTCCGAGAGGGGGTGAGGGATATGCTAGTCAAGCACCACCTCTTTTCCTGGGACCTGTAAGACTTCACAAAGAATTGGCTATATCTGGAGGAGGTTTACAAAAACAATTGTGAACCATTTTCAGATTTTACAAAATTTTAATTTTGAAGGGACTTTGGATCCATAAGATGAGATCATTGGCAGTTCAAACATGGGGGCCAATCAGGCCACCACCTAGGGCCACTTGTTCTATCATGGCGCCCCCTTGCAAATCTCAAATTTCTAACTCATTGAGCTATACATAGATTTAAAATATTGTTTTTTTCCTTACCTTCACTGCAGTCTGTCTAATTGCCAAGCAGTACTTTTCAGGTGTCAGTGTTGCCATCCCAAAAACTTATTTTTTTGGTCTAAATATCCCTTAAGGAGTCACGAGAGGTCCTTACATACAAAGTAAAAGTCCATATGCCTATCCGTACATGAATTGAACTAATTTTTCAACAAGAAATGCATATTTTTCTTAAGAGGTGATTAATAATGTAAGTTTTATGGATAAAGGAGAACCAAATAGTTAATGGAATGACAAGTTAATGTTTATTAAAGAAGAGTAAGTTATTTGTTACAATATTTATCCTCATCTCCTATGATTATAAATAACTCTTCTAGAATTTCATAATCAGATTTCATGATCTCATTCATTATAATAATCAGCACAGTAGTATAGCAAACTTAAGACCTGCCTCAATGGAAAGAAAACAGTAAAACTTTACTCTTTGTGGTCATACATTTGATAGTTATGAAATGGCATATGCTTCCCTTCAATTTCCTTTACAAAATTAATGGTTTTTATCCTTGGATTTCATATTAGAATTAGTGAACAGTAAGGAATCTAATAACTCAGGTACCATCCTATTCCTCTTCTTTGTCTTTGTATTTGCCATTTGAGAGAAGATTCTATCAGTTTTTGCATTGGAATGTGGCAAAGTTAAGTTGAGCTTTGCTAGAGAGGCAAGGTTCCTAAAAAAACATACTGATATGAAAGACTCCTTAATTTGGAAAGATACAACCATAGTTCTTCTCAGTCAGTTAGTGAACTCTGTGGAGGAAGGGTGTGAACTACGCTCCTGTGACTTAACGCTGTCAAACGACAATATTGACCTGACGCTACACACCTTAAGGCTAAGTAGGCTACCCTCTTTGACTTCTACGCTTCACAATTTTTGCTATTCTTATGCTCTTAACATTGTACACAACTCTTGTCACAGACATTAGTGATGCACTTTTGTAGAGGTTTTTATTTATTTATATTTTTTTATCATTATTTTTTTAATAAGAGTTTATGTAGTTCAGCAATACTTCCTATTACGTACAGCTGTGTGTTTTAATTGTTCCATTTTTTAATTTTACTATTTATTTGCTTTGTCTCTGTGGAGTTGAGTTAATATTTGCCTTCTCTGTGAATTTTGTTGTTTTGACAAATCTAACCAAACATTCCTCAAATTGCCACTATAGCCATCCTTGTCTAGATAGACCTCAGTTATGACACGATCCAACAACACGCTAATCTGTATACCTGCTGTGACCCTTTTTTACTTATTATATTCATCTGACCAATCACCTCAGTGTTAATTCTTTCACCCACTACACAGTCATTTACTTCAACATATTGCTTAGATGTGATGCATGTGATGGAACACCTGGGAATAGCTTCGGTAACCCAGGGAAGTACCACATTCTTCTCACAACATACAAATACCAAATACAATGGTACCTCTTGATTTGAACACTTCACAATCCGAACATATTTGGCGAACAAAATTTGTCCTCCAATCCGAACGCGGTATTGCAATCCGAACACAAACACACGCGGTGGCTGACGCTGCCTTCCCGCCAATCGGCCAGTCTCACTTGCACTTCTCCGCTGTGAACACCTCTCTCTCTGTTGTGCTTGATATTTTTGCATATTTTCTTGAAATTAGCCCTCCTTATGGCTCCCAAGAAAGTGAAAAGTGACAGTGCAAGTGGTGGAAGGAAGCTGACGCGCTATAGTATAGAAATGAAGAAGGAAATAATAGAAAAACATAAGAGAGGAGTTCGTGTTTCTGACCTGGCCTCAGAGTACGGGATGGCCAAGTCTACGATCTGCACATTTTTGAAGCACAAAGAGACAATAAAGGCTGCTGATGTGGCTAAAGGAGTGTTTGGTGAATCAAATAAAAGGCCTCAAATTTTAGAAAAAGTTGAACAATTACTTTTAGTTAAAGTGCATTTTTTATTTAGTATTTTTTATTTAAAATAGACTGGAACGGATTAATTGTTTTTACATTAATTTCAATGGTAAAAATTGCTTCCTAATTCAAATGTTCTCAATTCGAACAGCCGAAAAGAACGAATTAAGTTCGAATCAAGAGGCACCACTGTACACGTTTTATTTTTTACACCGAGAAATGACTTTCTGGCGATCATTTCTCTTGTCTTTCTAGCCGGACATATTAAGAGCAACATTGGACCCACCTATAAATACCCATGTCCGACATGCTACAAACTTGAGGATGCGTTAGACAAAGGAGATAACGTAGACGTAGTATACTTGGACTGCAGGAAGGCTTTCGACACTGTCCCTCATCTTCGCCTACTGAAAAAGCTGACGGCTAAAGGAATTAGTGGTGATATTGCCCAGTGGATGAAAAGCTTCCTCGTAGGTAGAGTGCAACGTGTGGCCATCAGGGGGTCGTGCTCCCAATGGCGTCACGTCTGGATTGGAGTGCCACAAGGGAGCGTATTGGGGCCGGTTCTCTTCCTGGTGTATATAAATGACCTCATGAAGAACATCGAGTCCAGTGGAAAGCTGTTTGCCGATGATGCCAAAATCTATCGGAAAATCAGGACTTCCTCAGATGCAGAAAAATTACAAGATGACATCACCAGACTGCAGGAGTGGAGCAACGATTGGCTGCTACAGTTTAATGAGGAAAAATGCAAGGTCATGCACCTAGGAAGAGGAAATCCCGAGTATCAGTACTGCATAGGCAACACTCCGTTGCCAACTACACAGGAAGAAAAAGATCTAGGAGTATATGTCACCCCCAACCTAAAACCAACTGTCCAAGTCGCCAAGGCAGCAGCCAGTACCAACGCTATGGTAGGAATGTTGAGGAAGACATACATCTACCTGGACACAGAAATGTTTCTCCCACTATATAAATTCCTCATCAGGTCCCGTCTTGAACACTGTATCCAGGCATGGTCCCCGTATACTCGTAGAGACATTAATAAATTAGAACAGGTGCAACGGAGAGCCACGAAACTAGTCCCAGAGCTGTCACAGCTATCCTACGAGGTACGGTTGTCTCGACTTGGGTTGACACCATTGGAGGAGAGGCGGACCCGAGGGGACATGATACAGACATACAAGATACTCCATGGGATAGATATAGTGGGTACCTTTCTCCAGTTGACTGGCCAAAACCATCCCAACACCAGAGGACACAGCCTAAAACTGAATAAACCTCGATGCAGGACCTCACACAGAAATTATTATTTTTAATGCAAGGATAGTAAACAAGTGGAATAGTCTCCCAGAGAACGTAGTCATGAGTCACAGTGTTAACATCTTTAAAAATAGGTACGAACAGTTAGAGACTCTGAGACAGAGAAGAGGCACTCTTTATGAGCACTGACTCCTATGCCTCTTTAACTATCACTAAGGTAAGCAATCACTAAGGTAAGCAAACCCATCATTTTGAGTAGACAGACGAAGGGTTAATTTTCATGTAAGTCCTGCAAGAACTGAATCCACTTCATATGCACAACACTTGTCTCCAAGAAACCCTACACAAGCTCATGGACATGTCCCTTATGCCCCTTATTAACCTACTCTCCATCTTCTTCCAATCATTCACTTTCCAAACTCTCCCTCCTCCCTCCCCATCCTCACTACCACTATCTCCTCATCCATCACCAACACTCATCCCTGTTTCCCCACCCATATCTTCATCTAACCCCGATAAGCAACACCAAATACACATTAACATTCTTCAATTGAACATAGATGGTATTAATACCAACTCCAGAGAACACACAATTTTTCACAATTTTACCATCATCGGGCAGAACCGGGCTGACGGCAATGGTGGTGAACTCGTCAATATGGTACTTAGGTCAGTAAATTTTGTAGATGCCAGTGCGCAAGTTAAATCTCTCTTACACGACACTATCATTTAACTACAGGCACTCTCGAGTATGTACTGGCAACAAAACACAAACCACAATTGTAAATATATACATTCCCCTTCAAATTTCACCCAAAGTACCAAGCATCATGAAGCATGCTTGTTTGCAGAGAGTGAAGAGGAACTTCAGAGAGTGGTGGATCAATTTTATAAGGTATGTACGAAAAATAAGTTAAAAGATCATACATCCCATAAAGGTAGATCGTCTACCTAGTATTTCGCTTGTTTTGCAATATTTCTTGCTCTATGCCCAATGATGGTGACCGAAAATGTTCCTGAAATTCTATCGGTCGGTTTGAGAATACATGAATGTCGTTTTTTCTATCATACAGAGTTCTATGTGTTAAATTAAGTCAGCAGATGAATATGGCATCTTTTTCCAGAATTATCGGACAGAGGAATTGAAATATGTTAGCTCTCTCTTCTTCTGAGACATCTTATTATGGCCCAAACATAGCCCCAGTATTTTCTTACTTTTTGAGAATAGTAAACATGTAGTAAGGGTTAGGAACTCCCTCGCTTTCGGGGCAACTGACAACATAAAGAAATGACGATTGCATCATGTGTCTGATGGTTATCAGGGAGTGGTGAGTGGGATGGGAGTTGAAGTGATGTCCTGACATTATTTTATTTCTACCTTTGAACTTGACTTTTAGCGGAAGAAAGAGGGATTTATTAATTTAGTGTAAGGTAATAAGTTACATATATCATGTACTTAAAATTTTTCGGGCATTATACAGTCCAACTGTGACCTTTCACACATCACAGACTCTATCCTATTGTTCAAATAGGACAGTAACTGCTGGATCTTCAGTGAAAACTTTGCAGTTTGCACTTCGAGCGAGACGCAAAACTCAGCCTGCCGACTGAAGGTTGCGATCACAGCAGCTTTTTAGTGAGAAGGGTAGCGCTTTCTTGTTAACCCTACCATAATCACATGGTCTATAGCTACCTAGTTCGGGGGATTATTTAATCACCTATTTTTGATCAACCTGCCGAGCAATAGGCAGATACGTTAACACTGAACTACCACGCAGTGTGTGTGTGTGTGTGTGTGTGAGATGTTTTGCTTTGCTGCAGCACGGGATGGGACTGGGAGCAGCTCGGTCCGTCAGCTGATCAGCAGACGACACCAGCCAGTTGTGTTGAAGATTTCGTGAGGGGAGGAGGTGCAGCTTCTTAGTGCTTTATTTTTTACTAAATCTCCATTAAACTCATGGTGACGCATACTACACCACCATATAGATCAAATGTGAACTAGAAAGCACTAACTGAAAACTATGTCATCCCCTGCCTGAGAATATCGGTGGTCGGTAGGAAGGGTCGCGATATTTGGGTATTGATCCAGGCCGTGGTGAGGGAAGCGGCCATGGTGGAGTATTAAGTGATCCTCGGAGCCGTGCACCCTCGCAGGCGTCATGGAGGTGGTCGGGGAGTACGAGTACAGCACGAAGGATCTCATAGGGCACGGCGCCTTTGCTGTCGTGTTCAAGGGGCGACACAGACAGGTTAGTACGGGCGTGGGTAGGTTGACGTCAAGGTGGGTGCATGAGGGTGGCGTGCGCCATTCTTGCCTCATCTTGTCAGATTTTAAGGTGTGAAGCGTTTTGGAGGACTGTACATTCCTCCTACGCCTTACGTGTTTGCTGCCATGTATGTGGACATGCGTGGTTTATACGACAGTTGTTGTAGATTAGTGTTTCTCTGTCGACCAGTTAGTGTTGTTGGTATCTTGCATGGATTGTCGCGCTGCATGACAAGTTTTTTGAAGCAGCTGCTGCAACGCTTGGTGGGCTGGGTTCTTATTATCTACGCCGATGTTGTGTGATGCTTGATGTGATACATTTCTCGCGGAATAGCAGAAAAGCTGACTGAAATAATAGCTTGTCAATATTTACAAAGTTGCGTTAAATTGGGACACGCCCACTGAAGGTCTAGCACTAATCGGTGTTGTTTAGCGTTGCTCTTTCAGCGATCATGATATTCATATAGCTGAACCATGTGCATGGGAAGGCAATCACGGGAATAAGGCGAGAAGGAACACTATACTGGTACTCTCATTGGTAAATTTACGTTAATAGGCTTTCACAGATTTCTTGGACAAATTTATTATCGATAAGATTCGATAAGTTTTGGAATAGTCTGTTTTGTCCCTCGTAAATAATAATTTTTGTTTCTAAACTTTTACGTCAAATTTTGTTCCCTTACTGATTGTTTGACGCTTGACTTGTTTTTGTTTCCAGTGTAGTTATGCTAATAATATTAGACTTTACCAATATCTTTGTCAGTATATTACAGTATAGAAAATGTTAGTGCTATAGCCACATTGTCATTCAGACCCTATAGAATTGAAGGTCATGGAAGAGTATGCTTAAAACACCATGTTGCGCAGGTTGCTGTTCTTTATGTTATCCTAACAACCTCGCATCACGTCTTTTTGTTACTTTACGATCCAGAATGAATACCCTTGAGTGCTTGTTTTTGTTTATATTGACCAAGGCCAGACATTATGCATCGCACAAACTCCAGGAAACGTTATGGTTGATTTTAGCAGATCGAAAGCTTGGTAGTCCAACAATTTCGTCATTGACTTCATCCATAACTTATTATTTTTTGTGTGTATGAGAGAGAGAGAGAGAGAGAGAGAGAGAGAGAGAGAGAGAGAGAGAGAGAGAGAGAGAGAGAGAGACGATCAAGGTTACTAGATCACAGCTCGCATGCAGTATCCATTGTGAAAACTTCAACTAACAGGAGCAATTAAGGGTCGAACTCCTTTCCTACATAAAAAATGTGTCATGTCTGTGGTGACCACCCAATTATTGAACTAAGCTAATCGTGTATTAATTATATGTAGACGTGCCATTGAAACATGACATTATTATGGTGTACTGTACTTTTTTTGTAATAGCTATTCTGGTTTTTGTTTTTTTATAATTTGCTTTTCAGCCTTGATAATTAGGAGCCTTTATTTTGTTTTTTGTGATACAACCAGAAGGGCGGCCTTTATATCAACAAATCTGATAATGTGATCCAGAAGTATCCAATCCTACATATGGATACGTAAAGCCACATGACGCAGACCTTGGGCCAGATGAGTTGGGTTATTCCTCAGGTTAGCTAAGTGGTTACGCGATGCACAGGAAGCGGATGGCTCTGAATGATGCTAAAAAAAAAAAGGACATATTAGTGGCTCTCAGCCTTGAAACTATGATGTACAATTTGTCTTCCGTTATTTATTCTTATCTAAAGGATAATAGTTGTGTCAAGGACGAGATGAATAGTAAATAACATACATGTTGCGCCTTGTTTAGTGTTGGTCATAAAGACAAGAAGAGAACTATATATTGATTTCCATAACATTGATAGTTGTTATAAGATGGTAGTAACGATGTGTATATCAAACCGTATTACGTAATGAAGTACAAAGGAGGAAGAGGTGGAGAAAGGTGCTAGCTCTGAAGGAGAAGATGAGGCTAGTGCCCTCAATTATCTGTCATTCACCATCACAACACAGGAGACACTTTTGTCAGTACTGCACATCCCAACAAAGGCCAGTTGCACCCCTACCCCCACCCCTCACCAGTCAACAGACAGCAGGCGGCAGCAACCCAACACCACGGCCGCCAGTTGTACAATGTCTCAAATGCCCAACGCCTGAAAAATGAATTATATATATATATATATATATATATATATATATATATATATATATATATATATATATATATATATATATATATATATATATATCACCTGCATGTTCTAGAAAATTGAGGATTATAATTTTACATTACCTAATGCAATATGAGAAGGTTTTCCGAATTAAATTTCTGTTGCAAATTCCTAGTTTCTGAGATGTCTTAATATCTTGACATATTTCCTCTACCCTCTGTCTCCTGATAGTTTTTATGACTGTTTAGGTTTCCACTGAGTCATAGGCTTTTCTATAGTCAATGAAAGCCATGCGTTTTTCAACTATTTGATTGATGACATGGATGTCGTCAGTTGTTGCAGAACCACTCCTGAAACTTGCTTGCTCTTTCAGCTGGTTTGAGTCCAGCATTGCAGTAATCCTATCCTGTAGAAAGCTTGTATACTACAGACAGTAGACAATGGTTATTTAGGTATTTGATGTCTTCTTTCTTGTGAATTGGTATTAATGTAACTCTTCCGAGTACAGTAAACCTGCATTATACGATGCCTCGGTTTATGATATTTTGCGTACACGATTCG